>BOSO01016464.1:85760-121252 GCA_018403395.1 Gorsachius goisagi
TCCTCCTGACTTCCGCCCTTAAGATATTTGTATGTGTTGCTAGAAGAGGCATTTTCCAAGGTGAGAAAGGAAGCCACTAAAAACAATAATTTTCAAATAAAGAGGTATTTATAGCAATTTCTACTGATGTGGGAACTCTTTTTCCTCATCTTGATAATCTAACATTGTTTTCCAACGCTGTTATGGCTGACACAAGCCATAACAGCGTGGAGGGCTTTCTTTGCAACATTTTATGATTGTCATATTTGCCTTCCAAAAGAAAAGCACCTATCACATTATAATGTAGAGTACAGTGTGAAGGTTTTGAAGGATTCTGTAAAACACAAAACTGTTTTGTTCTGGGATCAACATATCACTGGGTACCTGCAATGTCATATTATGATTTCGTATCTAGTGCTCTGCACAGCTGAATGGGGTATAGCTTTAAACTAATGGTGAAAAGTGGGTGTGCCAAGTTTGCTGGGTTGGTTTTTTTTTTTTCCATGGCCATGAAAATTAATGTATTGGGTTACTTGCTTTGCTATTGGTCATTTATTATTTGACTTAAAAAAAAACCAAAACGAGTCTTCAGATCCAGTCTATATTCCTAGCTTTTGCTCAATAACTGACAGTCACAGGCCTAAGATGATGTAATTTGTGATTGCTACAGTTGGCAAATGCTCCTATTGTGCACAGTTACTTTGACAAAACTAGAAGACCTAATTTTATTTGGAAGAGTGTGCATACAAGGCAGTGTTGGAATAAGCTATGACAGTGACTGAACAATTTTACCAGCACAAGTAGAATGAAACTATAAGTACTATATAAGCACAGCTGATCTTGTGAAAAGACCTACATACAGAGATTAAACCGGGCTTTTCCTTATATTTTCAATATTGCACTGCACAATTTTGTCCACATTGCCATGTTTTCATTTAAAACATAGGTAGATCACAGTCACACTTAAACACACTTTCCTATAAACAGTACAATAGGAAATTCTGTATGAGAATAATTCACTATGTGGTGATTTAGGTTTAAAAAAAAATAAAAAATAGTGTTTTGCAGGGGGTTAGGGCAGCTTGGAGATTGGTCCAGGCAGGATGACACAGCTGGAAAGAAGGATGATTAGTAAGGGGAAAAAAAATCTAAAGGGATTGTTAGAATGAAATGCTTGTGCAGAGAGAAAGGAAGAAAGGAAAACAGATGTAGATGGGGTAGAGGCTATGCTACACTGAAGCAACGTCAGAGGGAGAAGCAACAGGAGGATTTGACTGGAGAAGTCACCCTGGGGGTGGAAGAAGGGATGTTTACAGTGGTATTTGGGGAAGTTTGCATTTCGTATCTCATTCCATTCCAAAGTCCAGAGGTGAGAGAGATTCATGAATCGTTTAAGCTGACAGAAAGCTAAAGAAAATAGAGATTATACAACTTTATCATTTAATCACAATCCCATGCTTTGTATGGCAAACTGGACCTAACAATCTTACAGAACTTTTGTCTGTACTCATTAGCGTGACAAACATAGCTGGTGACCTCCTTTTCCTCCCATGCCTGTGAAATTCAACTTTAAAGACTGCATACCATTGGCACTGTGATTTCACATGACCTTACATTCAGCCTATGTTTTATTGGGCTAAAATGTGGGTGTGCCACAAAAGCTGCTGTCTTGACAAAGTGTTACTGCACAGTGAAAAGCTGTCAGGAGAAACTGGAAGCTGAGACAGAAGGCTGCTGGAGGTGGGAACGGGTGGTGTCCCACAAGACCTTCACGGCTGTTATCTCCTTAGGACCTGAGAGTGGAGGCAGGTGAGACTTTTGCTAGAAAGAGAACAGAGCAGGTACACGAGCAGAAGCAAGGGGGCCGTGACTTGTGAAGAAGAGATAGCGATGAGCAGCTGGAAAGGGATTTGTCTGGAAAAATCTTATATGTGGAACGGTTCTGATTTGGGCCTTTAGACCACTGAGCAGTGTACACATAGCTGTGCATCTGCATAGCCTTTCCCCTGGAGTCTATAGAACTAAAAAGGGAAAAAGATGTTCAAGTTGGATGTGGACTTTGGTGCCCAGCTCTGTCATGGAGAGCATTCCTAACTTACTTTGAAACTCCAGTTTCTCTCCTGCTGGAGTTTATTTTTATTCTTTTGTCTTGTTCAAGTCTATTGATGCAATAAACTATGTTAAAATTTGAGCTGAAAAAACCAATTAAGTTTCTAAGTCTGCTTGCTACAATTAACTAGTAATAGGAATTAGTAGAACTACTGTAATAAAATATTTTCTTACAGTGCAAAACTAATGTTCAGATATTCCCCATTAATTTTCTCAAAAAGTAAATATTCCCAATGATAAAACATCCATACATAGAAGGTATCACTTTACAGTTAACTATCATTCCACTCTCAAATGAATTAATTTCCTGCTTATACACTTTCAAGAGGAAACAGTACCAGAAAATCCTCCGGTTAAGAAAAGACCTGGTAGTTACAGTCAAGTTATCTCTATCAGTAGAAAATCAGTGAAGACCATAAATACCTTCAAATGTGATAGACAACTAACAGCCATTCAGGCCTTAAGGAAACTCTTCTTGATTTTAATACAATTAAGACTTAAGCCCTACTGTTTAACAAGGGATATTAAAACAAAATATTGCAAATAAACTGACACATTGTCCAACCTGAGGAAAAGAAGTCAGTTGCTTTTTTTCCACTTGCTTTTCATTTGGGAGTTACGGTTGGAGACAGTGATTTTAAGGGGTTTTTTTTGGGGGGGGGGGAGGGGAGGGGAAGAACTGCTGCAAATTAATGAAGTTGTCTGAAATGAACATGAACCTGTGTTCTTGGAAAAGTCAGTTTGCAGTCTAGAAGCTGTTGGCTGTGTGACCTTAGGCAGGTGAAAGCATGCGGTACACTTCTGTTTTGTGCCATGGTTTGCCCATTGCTGCAGTGGTGATGGTAACGATGCCTTTGAAGAGGACTTTGTGATACACAGCTAAAGAGAGCTCTGAGCAGATGCTCGTTATTAAGGTTTGCGGTCCTAATAAAAAAACACAGCAAGTCTGAAGAGATGCTATAACAGAGTCATATATAGCAGCTCAAAATTATTTAAAGACCAGGAATCATAGGCTCAATGTCTAAGGAACTTGAGCCACAAAAGAGCCTGCAAGTTTAGTGCTGCATCTTTTGAGTTGCTAACTTCCGGTTACCGTTGCTGCTTACCCTCCCTGATTATAAGTGCATCTATTTACATATACATTTGCAGCGTAAGTTATTTCTCTGAAGTTAAGGCTGAAATCAAGGCACACTAGAGCCTGTTGTGGCAGCATGGCTGTCGCTTACATATTCACTCCACACTTCAGAAAACAATTGAAAGTACCAAATTATTTGTATGCACTGCATAAGTTGCTTTATCTCATGATAAAGAGCCAAGCCTTGGAATTCATTTTTCCTGTCTACATGGAAGCAATTAGAACACATGGCATACTCGTATAATACTGTGGCTACCTTATAACAAACACTGTATAAAAGTAATACTGGAATTCCATGAAGTTCCAGCATTCCTATCCAACTGATATTAAAGCTAATTGAGTGCCTTAACTGCCAACATCATCCATACCGAAACATAGAGAGGCACATAAGAACACTTACAGTTCTTACTGTTGCAATGAATAAACAAATAGAATATGTTAAGAATTCAGATCTGACATAAGGCTTGGTAACACAACAAAAAGTTAGGTCTGTTACATTCAATTATACCCATGGAGAATAGATGAGCTTAGCAAAACCACAAAATATCTAGTTTTTTCAGGTCTACACTTAAAAAATCAAAAGCTCTACTCTCAGACACTGACTCAACAGCAGTGCTCCTTCAATTTTTGCAGCTACAAAGCAGAAATTTTAGGAAAGCTGTCTTTAGAAAAATGTGAACTATAATTACACCAGCTGAAACTATGTTTGGTAGGAATTCTTCTTGGCATATGGAGGAAGGGAGGTTTTTAACGTAACCATTGTGATCGTGTAATATTCAGTACAAACTCTGAACCATCTACGTGTCTTCCTTCCAGATAGGGGGCTATATTAGGAAGTCAATTGCACCGTCAACAAGTCACGCAGTGCCGGGGGTATTCGCCTGTTTCAAGGAAGGAAGAAAAGGTTGCCGCCATGTTGTGCTGATCTCTTCCTGTATTTGCGCCTCTCTCCTCAATTTGTACTATGAATATGTACTTGTGGGAAGTTCTGCCTTAAGATTTTAAAATCCTGATACTGTAGTAAGACCGTGTAGCCAAATACCCAGGTTTCTGCCCAAGGAGGTATTTCAACACGCTCAAAGCAAAGCATGCATGCACTACCACTGTGCGGAGTGAGAACACCCACGCATTTGAGACGTGCGCTCCTACGTTCCTTACACAACCAGGGTGAACTGGCCATGAGGACGAGAGAAAAAGTAGCTTTTAATAGTTCAAGATAATACAGGAAAGCAGAGCTACCTCCCCCTCTTCCTTATTTTACAACAACATTAAAACTTCAGAAAAGATGAAGAGCGTCAGCCAGAGTAAAGGTGCAGCAGGGGTGCAATGGCTGCCTTTCTGGTTTAGGGCTTTTGAATTGGTTGGCAAACAAGTTGTGGACCATTGTAGACCCCCTCTCTATACTTGAAAGTAATCCTGCTTTAATTGCTTGCAAAGGTGCAGAAGATGCATCCCAGCTAAATTTTATCACAGCAGAGAGTGTGTGTTTTATTTCTTTACATACCAGTAACTGCCTTGATGGCATCAAGCTTTCCATCATATCACTCAGCTTATTATCTGAGATAGCTAGTTCAGACCAACATTGAGCCCTGGCACCATTTAAACCATTTTAGACTATTTAAGGTGATAAATTGCAGACAAGGAAGAAATTCACTGTCTTCTCCCCCCTGTCCATTGAGCCTTCCACAGAGTTCTTGCCTGGGCTTTTAGCAGGTGGGACAGGCTCAGGAATGTAAGGGTCATTGCAGCTCTTCAAGTACATCCCCCACCTCCCCCCCGGCCAGTATTTCAACAGTATAGAAAGAGTAGATATCAAGAAATACTATTCCATCAAAATTAGCTTTACAAGGGATTATTCTGATGTGCATGAAGGCTGCTGGGGAGAGGGAGAGAGATTTAAGAATGGTTTATAAATTAGTATTGAGTGCTTCAGTATGAGTTTTTTTAGGAAAAAAAATATTTTTCAGTATTTCATTCTTATTTTTCAGGGAAGAAAAAGTTTCTATGCTACTTTAATCTGAAACAGGACTTCTTTTAACTCTTCAGAAAAAAAAAGTCTCGATGTAAGAGCCTTGAAGTGCCAACTCCACCAGCACACCAATCGAGTCGCACTAAAAATACTTCAGTAATGGTCAGCTTCTGCTTTTTTCCTCTCCAACCCTGTATTTAACGTTGTCCTTCTTCACTTAGGAACATTTCCCGTTTTCCAGTTCCCTCTATTCCACCAGTTCTTTCAACGATTAGGAAATAATACAGAAATTAACCACAATAGCCATCTTCATAGGACGCTCTGATTAAACCATCAAGCAATTAATGAAATTTTCCTAATTTGCATAAGGCTCATACGTCTTAGCAAGTCAAGGACTATTTTCTCACAGCTTTGAAAACAGCCGCTTTGAAAAATATTCTTCTTTCCACTGCCGATGAAGCAGACGCGCGTTTTGCTTTGAAATCTCAGCCCGATTAATTGCACCAGACCCGTATTTACCTTCCGCGCCTCCCTGTGCCGCCCTGGCGGCCGGCAGCGACTCCCTTTTACTCTAAAACTTCTGCCAACTTCCTCGTGCCTCAGAGCCTTCCCAAATCCCCCTCCAACTCCAGCGCGGAGAGCGGCTCCCGGTCACCCCTCCCCGCCCAGCTCGGCGCCCGCCCGAGCCCCTCGGGAGCCCCGCTCCCCGCTGGCGGCCCGGCCCCTACCTGAGCTTCTCCCCGGCCGGCACGGTCAGCTTGTTCAGCCTCTCCATGCTCCGCGCTGCGCCGGCACCCGCCGCGCTCGTCCCCTCGGCACCTGCCGCCGCGGCCGCTCCCTCCCGCCGGGCACGGGGCCGCTCGGCTCCCGCCCGGGGCCGGGGCTCGCAGCGCGGCGGAAGCTCGCCTGCCGGTAATGCCTCCGCGGGGGTCAAACCGCGGCCGCGCCGGGCCGCCGGAGCCTCTCTCCGTCCCACCCGCAGGCGAGGGCAGAGGAGGGACCGGTTGCTTGGGGCGCCCGGCCCAGCCCCGCCGCCCGCCCCCGCCCCGTCCGGCGGCGCGCACAGGTGGCGGTGGTGGAACCGGGAGCCGAGGTGGAGCCTGTGGAAACGGAGACGCGAGGCCCCGCCGATCCGCCCCTCCCTTTAGCCCTCTCGAGCGCTGGCCCGGCCTCGGGGAAGGTGAGCCGGCAGATCTGACCCCCGGGTTTCACCGCGGGTCGGGGTTCGCGGGGCTCCAGCGGGCGGCGGCAGGGCCCGGCAACCCGCCCGCCGCGCCTGCCCAGCCCGGGTGACTGCTGCTGCGGGGACCCGGGCCGGCGCTTGGCTTCCCGCTCCGCTGCGCTTCACGGCGAAGGTGTGCCAGGTAGCGACATGCTGCCGAGGCAGCTTTTCCCTTCCCAGAGGTTCTCCAGCAAAGCTAGAGAAAACCACCCTGTTAGCCCGATCCTTACAGAAGTTTTCTCTCCCTGTTTCTTCAACTAAGGCAGGAGCAAACCCTGATCCTTCCAGGGATGTGGGGCGAGGCCATTCCCACCCAAGACATAGGCAGCTGATCTATGTTTTATGGCTCTGGTATCTCTGAGCCTGGGGTTTTCTTGCTTAGTCTTGGGCTCGACCATTTTTTCCTCTTTAAAGATGAACTTTACAGGCAGCCAGTTGCTTCTGAGGGGCAATGTAAGCAGATATTCACGTTCAGCCTTTATCCTGAAGTGCTGATTAATTTGAATCCTGCATCTTTGGAGGATGACTCTTGTCACTCTGGCTTGTCACTTTGGCCTGTCTGGCAGCTTAGTTTATAAGCTAAGGCTGCTCTAGGCAGGAAACCTACTCATTCTTCTTTTAAAAATGTATGACTGCATCACATTAATATGTTTTGGTAAGTACAATATGTTTTGAGGACACCCAAAGTTATTTCTTGGTGAAATTGTCATTGCCACTTAAGCTAGGTTTTCATGTGGATGTGTTGTCTCCTCAGATTGTACTGAAGATAGTTTTTTCTTGTGAAAATGTAGCGGTAAAACAGACTTCCCTGGGTAGTGCAGATGACTCTGGGGAAACAGCCTGCCACGAGACTTCTCTCTTTGATAGTGGTATTGCTCTGATCTTGGCATGGCTGGCGTTTTTGGTCTCTGAGCTTTCAACATGGAAATCACTTGCTATTTGCATAGAGCATTTCTCTACGGAGGGCCCATCATGAACAGATTGCCCTTTTTGGGGTATCTTATCAAGTTTGTGGGCTTTAAGGATAACATAATAATGTTGAATGTCATTTACTGCACAAAACTTTGCAGTTCTGCTGTGCATTATACCTGGTTATGAACTGGACACCTTTGCAATTTTACTCCCTAATACTTATTCTGAAAATTAAATTAATTTTGAATTGGGTAAAATTAACACTCTGGCAATGTGAAGAAGTGGGCATAACTAAACTGCAGTGTTGCTTTACTTTTTGCTTATATAATCTTCCAGCTATACCTAAACCTGTGCCAGAATACGAGATTTGCTCAGTAGGCTCACACAGTGATTTCTCTTACGCAACGACTGCCTCTTGCCTGACTGGTGCAGAAATCCCAGACCATTTCCCTATGGGATCTCCAGTGGCAGCCTGTCATTTGCACTGCCTTGCTGGTTTCGCCTTGTTTCTTCCTGACTCAACAGTTTGCAGGTTTAGTTTTAATGCTCTGCGGTGCCTGGTGCGGAGGGCTTTCATGCCTGTCCTCGCAGCGCTGTCACCTTGCTGCTCCTGGGAAGGGGCCGCTGCTGATGCCTCGTGCTCGGGGCAGTCCCCAAATCCCCCAAGCCCAGGGCTTGGTGACAGTGTGGCTCACGCAGGATCTCTCATCCCTGTGATTTGCTGGCTCACGTGTTTGTGCAGTGAAATGGACCGGGGCAGGAGTCTGCTACAAACAACCTAGCAAAAAGTCACAAAAAAGGGGTTTTTAACTGCATTGGTTCCTTAATTTAATTCGGTGCACAGGTGTTTGTGAGGGTGCAGCATGGAGTGGGAGGAATAGGGCGTGTGGCTGCTTAGACTGGTACTGCTGCCAAGAAGTTGCTCCTAAGAAAGTCTCCATTGCACAAGACTTGTTCATGAGATTCTGTGGCATCTGCTGAGGGGGCCCAGGATCCCACAGTCATCTTAAACCCAAGGCATCTGAGAGGGTGGTTTATCCTGGCCACTTTGGAATATGCTGTTCCTGGGAAACCAGTCAAGTGCAGATAAAGTCTGAAATTAAGAGAAGGAAGCCACCCTCCCCCAAATGTCAAACAAAGCCTTTCTAGTTACAGTGAAATTCCTCCTCTTTCCCATTTTAAGTGTGTACGTGCATCAAAAGCCTCTGGATCTAAACAGTGTAGCCTCACCAAAAATGACTGCAGCCTGCTTAGCTCTCTCTGGTCTGCCTCCAAATCTGCCCATCTGGCCATCTGTCCTGGTGATGGGAAAGCTTGGTTGGGTGCAACAAGATAGGACAACCACTAGAGAAAAACCTTAAATAAAAAACATGCACAAGTCCCCCCCCCCCAACAGCCCTAGGCCTCTTCTTTTTGCCTAGCAGGTGGTTTCAGAGTCCAAACTTCTGGCCCATATTGGGACTGATCCTGTCTGTGGTCAAAAGGTTTTTTACAATCCATAACGGAGAGGAGCAAACCACAGTTTGCAGCTGGTGAGAAGGGCCCTGCAGACCTGTACCAGGGATGGGGCAGGTGAGTGGCAGCAGTTTTCCATCCCCCCAGCGTTATTGATCACCCCAAAATGGTATCTTCAGGGGCCGAGCCTGGAGGGGGGCCCAGGGTCTTGCTAACCTCCACTCCAGGAAAAACTCTGCCTTCCTTTTCAGGGGCCCTGGAAGGGCCTGGAGGCTGTGGCAGGTTTGAGCCATGCAGAGAGCATCATGTCATGCTATATTTGTAGTTGTAACCCTGGCAACTGTACCCCTTTGACCTAATATTCTCATATGGAGAATGCCAAAGAGGAACTGGGATTTATTTTACCACGTGGCTGGCATCTTGACCACAGTGATGGTTAACATGAAACCCTCCTCCCCAGCCACGAGTGCTGTTCTTGGCAGGGGGTTATTTGTTTCGAGGGATGCCTGTGCCACCTCCATGCTCCTTGGCATACCTGGGGCCAACAGGGACGGTGTGGGACGCTCGGTCACCGGCTGGCAAGTGCTGCTGCCTGCTGAGACATGGCCTGGCAGCCTGGACCAGCCTGTGCTGGTCAAAATAGTATCCCAGGAGAATATATCTTGACCTCTTGGATGAGGCTTTTTGCAGAGGTGTTCCCACAGTACTGGTCTTCTGGAGCATCATTATTCAAGCCCTTTACCTAAAAGGTATTTTCTTATCTAATGTTTTAAGAACCCACATTCACACAGATTCTGCCATTTTTGTGATTACGTAGATAGCCACTAACTTTATTTTCCTGTACATGGCTACAAAAGATACAGGATAAATTCCTGGCACCATTACTTAACACAGGTAATGCAGGATTTTCCAGTAAATTCCCTTGGCAGGGTGGCTCACAGAATATGCGTACTTTTCTATTTTTATTTTTGATCCTCAAAATGCCATTGACATTTTGGAAAAGACCTTCTAAATGCTTGGTCAGATTTTCTAAATGCCACTGACTGTTGCAACATAATTTCCTCATCACTGCAAGTGTTGCGGCTTAGTCTGGGTTTGTCTCTTTGATCCTCTCCCAGTATGACTGTGTAATTCTCCACTTATGCTCACAATTAAAAAGATTTTAAAAAGTAACTCCTTTATCTTGTATGTTCAGAAACTAAAATTGTTTTTTACCCCCTCTGCTACTTTCTGCTGTTTATTTCCCTCTCGCCCATTCCTTGTACATGCTGCCTCACTCTGGCGGCGTGTTCTGGTTTCTATTTAAGAGCTGTGAGGTCATCGAGGCATGGTCAAAACCAGACTCGGTGGAAGAAACTGTGCCTGAGACTGTGAGTATCCTGCCGTCGTTTGGTCAAAATTTGCTGTGAATTGCCAGATATTTCCTGCGTACTCAGGGCTCCGGTTTTCTATACCCTACTGTTAAGATCATTTATGGTTTGACTTTGCTTCTCTGAGTAGATAGAAAACTCCCGTAGCACAGAAACGAGGGATGGGAAGACTCGTGTGAAGCATTTTAGTCTTTGGTAAGTGGTGTTCCTACATCAGAACAAGCATCTTCATACAAAGCCAATTGTTGTAGAGAAACCATTAGGCAAAACCCGGAGTTTGGCTGCTACCACTGACAAGACTGACAGGTTTTCTTGGCTGAAGGTTTCTCTCTGACTCCTTTGATGACTGCTTTTTCTGATTTTCACTGAAAGTAATGCTCTCTAGTTTAATACCTTCCAGTACATGGTTTGTGTGATGATTTTGGGTTTGTCAGGGATTCCTGCTGAAGCAACTAACATCACTAATATTCATGTTACAGTGTTAAATATCATATAAAATATCAGCTGTACATACCTTCCTTTTAAATTCATAAGCTTTGATGCTAACATCTTTTTATGGAGACCATTCATGGCATTGTCTTAATGAGGATTACAGATTATGACTTGTGTTTACTCTGGGGAACCTGGGGGCCTGATTGAGTTCCTGATCAGGGTTGGCAGCCGAAGCCACATCCTGACTGCATAGTGGGGTGAGGCTCGGTGATGCCACAGCACCTGCCTGGAGCCTCCTCTGCAGGACAAGACACCCTAGGAATGTGTCCCAGGCAGGACAGATGGGCGGCCAAGCTTCAGGAAAGAGCATGAGAAGTCCAAGCCAGTGCAAAGGTACAGCCTTGACCCTCAGTTGCCATTTCTGAACTTCTAGGATTTCACACAGATGAAATAAAAAGCAGAGAATTGTAAACCATATCATGTAGCATAAAAATTTAGCAATGAGAAGGTGAATAAAAAGAATTGCAAATAGACTAGTTTAAAACATCAATTTACAGTAAATCTTTTTAATGTTTATTTTTATTTTTAATGCTTTGAGAAGACAGTACTGCATCAAAGGATCTCAATGAACTATGCATGACTATTTCAAGAGGAAGCTATTTTTTACAAATTACATTAATGCTCATAGATACAGTCTAGTGCCTTCTGTGTATATAAAACAGCTGAGAAATCTGATTTGAAGTAAGGAATCGGTTTGATAACCAGGTTTCAATTTTGTTCATAACACGACCATATAAGACTTAATTTTTCTCTCAGTTATGCTAGAAAACCCATTTCTTAGCCTCTTCTCAATTAGCAAAATTTTGTCTCCCATATTAATGGAGAAGCTCGTGCAAAAATTTTTTCTTAGAAATACTTGGGAGTCAAGGATGCAACTCTTCTTTATAGGAAAGAATTCTTCAAGTGGATTTCATGTACAACCTGTCTTGTCAAGTAGCTGGTGTATTTTTTCATTTTGACTTCCCCACTTCTGGGGAATGTGGGGAACCACAAGGTGTTACACATTCTGCTCTTTAAAAGGCCACTTTGTGAGCTTTTGCTTGCCTTTTTCTTCAGGAGGTGCTGAGAAAAGAGCAGCAATGTAAGCTCCCCTGAACAATACGTAAAATGATCAAAAATTCACTGTCTTGAGGTCATAGTATTTCACCTAGCTCAGAGGTACTTCCCCCTGCCTATAACTACGTGCTGCCTTAAATCTCTCTCAGACTCTGATAATTGCTTCAAAGGGAGTATTTATTCATATGTAAAGGTCTCTCTTTAAAATTTGAGTCTACTGCTTGAGCTCTGACTTTGTGCTACTACTGGGATAGCACTAAAGGTGAGAGCTCCAACCATGGAAGCAGTGTAATGTGAATGTAAATGGAGGCAGTCAATAGCAGGAATTTGGCTTGATCGGTCCACATTCACATGAAAGTCGGTAAATGATTGCTGCAGTTCTGTTTTTCAAGGCTGTGGATGTTGAGTGAAAATAGTGCAAATTGATACCACCTACATCTGAGGTGGAAACCAGCCCAAATTCATACCACCTGAATCTGAAATGGAATCTATGGCCACGATGCAGGCTTGAATCTTTCCTAAAGGCTTGCTATTTTAAAGTATTATGTATATATTTGCTCTCTTCTGCTTTCAGAATATCCGTAGGAAGATGTGCCAGTAACATGCTGTGGGGATGAAGAGTGGAGGGGAAATGGAGGGTTAGCAGTAGACTGTCACATGCTGCTGGGGAGGGTTTTGTGCTTGATGATATGGGACTGAATGCAAATTTGTGGGACTTGGTACCAGGCCAAAGAACACTCAAACTCTATTGTTTAAAACTATGCCAATTTAGACGTAGTCTTATTTCCCCTCAATTTCTATTTCGGTTGATACACTGCCTGCTTAACTTACTGATCAGTGTCCCATAGCTGGTATTTGGAAACCATGAGTTTATGGAACATGATTTCTTGTTACATTCTCTGTATTTACTGCTTACCGATTGCTATAAACAGGCGGAACATTGCTGCTTCATGTTTAAAATAATACATCTCTGTTTTTCCCAAGCATTGCTCTCAGACTCTCATCAACTAATCTATTTGAATGGATTTTTTCCATTTCCAGGATGCGTATAAGCTGTTTTGAACTGGAAAACACTACTTGCACAGGAAAAGTTACATGTGGGCATTTACTTGTGTCTTAGCAGATGAGAGGAAGGTACTTTTCTGTCCCAGGTATTTTTAAAAAATACTAATTTTCAGAAGTTTTTGTCTCCTCACTGTTGGTCAAATGGCTCAGTGTCACAGTGTTAATTTTGGAAGACTCCTAGCAACTGCCCTAGAAATCTTAAAGCTTTAGTCTGTTATCACTTTGGATGCTAAATGTCATATTTGAAGTTGTTCATATAGTAATAGTAGTAGCAGATGCATTTGAAAATGTAACTCTAAATTTAATTGAGCAGGATTTGGGTTTGTCTTTAGGCTCACTGGAGGAAACAGGCCATATGTACTGCAGGGTAGGCAGGGATGTGAAAAGAGTAAATTTAGTAGGATTTTCTCATGAAGGGGCTTCTGAGCAAACTCATTTTAGCACCTGCAGAGAAAATGTGTTTTATTTCTCTGGGGACAAACCTACTGTGTAAAAAGCTGCACTTCTGCTTTTCAGTTTTACTGTCATCTGTTCCACACGCACACAGAAACACAAAATTTGGTTCTTCAGACAGAGTAATTATTTAATGTTAAACTGAAAGCGTTTGAGATCAGATTACCTTGGAGTCAGTGACCTGTGTTGGAGCCAACTGACAGCTACGGTGGCTCTGAAGAACAGTGCTGCTGCTTGGCCTGCAAACCTTATCCCCTTCCAGCAGTCAAGAGTGACTGGCCAGCTTTAATCTAGCTCTGCTTTAATCTAGCTCTGCTCCTAACCACGGAAGGGAGGGCGCCAGGGCACGGGCTTCTTTGCAGACTGGCAAGCCACTCTTGTTTCTGGCTTTTCTCTGGGGCTTGTGTACCCTGCTCTCTGTCCTCCTCATCTCTTGCTGCAACCAGATTGAATCTTGGACAAGTTTGCTTTGTTGCCTGTCCTCCTGCTTGGGGTGTGGATTTACCCTGGAGGGTAATTACCCAAGAGGCCTTAGTGGGAGCGCTTAGCAGAGTGGCTTATTTGGCCCTGGCAATGAGAATGAGATTTGCACGTGGCAGAGGAGGATGGGGGAGTAGATGTGTTTTGTGTCCTTCCTTTCTGCATGTGCCTACTGAGCATCAGTAAGAATTCAGACATAGGCAGCGAATGGTCTAAATATGTTTGTGTCCCTGCTGACAAAATCACTGTGTCCCAACAGACAAAAGGTTGCACAAAGTTTTCAAATTCCAAAATAAAAGGGATGTCTTAAAATAAGGTTATTTTTGTATAGCGCTGGTACTGTTTACACATACCATGATGCCTTCAGTACCTGGAAAATGCTGAAAACCCAATAGTTTTTAAACCACTTCTTTCCTGCACTGGCCTTTAATACACACAGCCAAGGAAAATGGTTGGTGACTCTTTTCTCTGGCACAATTTGGTAATCTGTACTGCTTCACTGACCATAACACTTGCTGTCTGAGCATTGAACAGGAAAAATGCTTTTGCCTGTAGTCTTTTCTGTTTTCATGTGTTTCCATGATCTTACAATTGCTCTTTTCTGTTTCTTGGATAACTGGAATTGCCTAACACTATGTACTGGGAGCAGGAATGTCACCAAACAGAAAAAGTTCCAAAAATCCTTCTCACCCGAAAACATAGTGGATTTGAAATACCGCCTTCAAAAGAAGTGATAAAGGAGATGGGGGACTTTCTACAGAAAGAAATTATTATCTTATTAATTAAAAAAGTAGCAAACTACTATTTGAAATAATAACAAGATAACATTTTATGACCAAAGGTCCTATATGGCTGTGAAATGAGATAGAGAGTTTCATGGAATAGGAATACTCTCTTCTGTGGAGGAAATTTGCTCAGACTTGTAAGTATAGCCATGAAATTTTTCTGTTGTCTAAGGCTGCAAATTTTATGAATTGTTGCAAAGAATATGTTTACACAGTTGGTAACTTTAATTGCATTAAGACTACAAAACTATAGCAGATGGAGTGCCACACAAGTTCAGTGCGGGTTATTATTTTTTATGTATCCTATTTCAAAACATTTATAGCTCTAGTACAGCATTTAAAAGAGTTATTTCATAAGTTTGTGGTCATAAGATCCTGCATCTTTCTATTCTCAGATTATATTGGGATAAAAAAATTCTACATTTAGAATCAAACACTGGGTTTCAGAATAACTGTTTCTACTTTTTTTGTCGTCCTTTCAGATTTAAAATACAAAGGGAACTCAGGGAGAAGTGACAGAAGAAAGAAAATTTGATAGAAGTCTACATGTAAAGAAACGCATAGGTGTAAATTTGAATATTTTTTTGCATT
The DNA here is from genome assembly GCA_018403395.1 of Gorsachius goisagi. Lineage (NCBI taxonomy): Eukaryota > Metazoa > Chordata > Aves > Pelecaniformes > Ardeidae > Gorsachius > Gorsachius goisagi. The sequence goes on from BOSO01016464.1 coordinate 100,834, forward strand.
TCAGTAGCACATAGTAGTCTTATTCATAAACAATTATCCCTTTTCATTATATGTTGCTCTAATAGAGAACAAGAAGAAGGTCACTGCCTTGAGGAAATTACTCTCTAAAATATTTTGGGATTAAAGAAAGTTTCTGACCGGTAGTTTAGAAATAATACACATAGATGATAGTCTCAGGAGAACTTTAATTTCCGGACACTAGTGGATTATGCCTACATCTGCAGTATGGACTTGGGTATTTAAACCTTCTCGATATTGTAGAGATCTGCCTGGGGCTATGTTACACATTTGAAATGGTCCTGTTTGGTTTTGCTACAATAATGTTGAGTCAGGAATATGTTTATAAACAGACTGATGAGTGAGGACTACTTTGCTATGTACTATTTGTAATTTGAAAGTGTTGACAAAGTATATGTGATTTGTATAGCTTTTGCTATAAAATGTTCATATTAACAATAGGAAGAGAATAATGATACAATAGAGTCTTCCAGTGCAAAATGATTGGTTTTTAAGGTATCTCTTCCTTAAGGGTTGTGATTTCTTTCAAGCTTAAGCCTTCCTTGAGATCTGTTAACTTTCATCATTCTGTTCACAGGAAAATTTCCCCTTGCGTGGAAAAGATTCCTCAAAGTATCACAAGCTTCTAAAGAAATTATAGATTTCTATTTGTCTTCTTATTCCCGGTGGAACTGATACCACCAACACTTTCCTGAATCAAAGTTCACAGCGTAAATTTATTTGTTTCAGCATGGTCCATTAGGGTGTTATACCAGCTCAGTGAGTGACGTACAGTTCATATGCACTCATACGCAGGTGCCCACCCACACTGGAGGCACCCACCCACACCCATTTGCTTGTTCTCATCCTCCTTAGGCACCTGATGCAGGCTAATGTCATGAGCATCATATGAATTAGACCTTTGAACAAGACCCAGGATTGCTCTACTTTAAGTAAGCCAATACTCAAGAATATTAGAGTAGAAAGAAATGCCATGATAAAGGAGCAAATTTTTGAGCTTGGTATAGAATAAATTCTAAGCCTGCCCAGGTATCAGCTGGAGTAACACTATGGGGCTGAGTTTCAAAATGTTCTTGGGGCATTGGTTGTGAATAAACAACACTTCAAATCTGTACAGAAAGTGGGTCTTTCCCAGAAACTGGTGTTTCATCCTGTGGACTCTGCAAGGGACATGATAGGTACAGATATATATTGATATGTTGGTTATGACTTAGGCTGGTTCTGGACCATTTACAACTTTAACCCTGAAGAATTTATTCCCATTATTCTTTCTGGATAGCGGAGGTTCTCATACTGTATTCACCTTTATGATGGTAGAGAAGTGTTGCTGGGAAGACATCATCTGTAAGGGCTCTGGTCTGTGATCTGAAATTAGCTACATTTATTATTTTTTAGTTTTTTCTTAGTGGTGTATTTTTTTAAAAAATCTAAACCCCAATAAAGTACCAATGTGATGGTGGTATATCATATGTGTTTAGTACTGCTTTTGGTTAAAGGCTGAAATTGTTGAAATTTTGGTTTTATCTGTAATTTTCAATAAATCCCTGGAAAGGGATTTATTAGTTAGCAGAGAATACCTGTAAGATTGCACCTGTGAATCAGACTTCTATATCTTTAAAAGGACAAAACAATGACAAGAAATATTTGAGTTTGGATTTTTTTTTCAGCTTATGTTTAAATCTACCTATTTGTGGGCTATATGTGGACAAAACCCAAATAATTTCTTAAGCCTTATTTGTTCCAGTACTATAAAAGGAATATAGCTGGTAGTTCATGCTGACATTTCAAGCAATATCAACAGTCCTTTTACTTCTGTGATCATGAACTGTAATATCTATTCATTAAAGTGACAGCATGGATATGCCTTACATTCCCGTGTATTTTTTCAGAATTTTATTGCTTGAGCCAGAGGAATGAGATAAGGAAGATATATACTGATAAAGGTAATTAATTATATCAGCCAGGTCAGGGATTTAGAAAAGGATCTGATTACTTTTATGAAATATATGGTAAGGCAAATTAACTGAAATGGTAAGATATTTTTAGGTTATTGTCTGTATTCTGAGAGCTTTGTAAAATAATAAAAAGCCATGAAACTGGGCAGTGAGGAACTAAATAGGAGAAATGACAGAGCTGTGGTAGCAGGTGTCTGGGGAAACTGAAGTGTCAGAATTGTAAAGAAGAAACTGAGACTTAATGCTCTGTCAAGGATATCATTGGAGAGTACCTAAAATGTGCAATGGCAGTGGGTGGAGGAGAATGGAAAACAGGAAAGCTGGTGTAAGAACTGTAAAATACATCAAATCTCTTTTCCACCCTCAGAACTCTTGACTACTAGGAACAGAAGGAGATTGTCAGACTTTGCAAAATCAGGCATGGCTTGTGGAAGAATAAATGAAATTTTTTTTTAAAACAGATCAGGCAATACTGTTCCACTATAATTTTTAACAGCAGTCTCAGCCCACACCAAGACAGCTTTGGGCAGACTGAACTCCCTCCCTACTCTGGAAAATGTCCTGTCATCCCTCTGTCCTCCAGACAGTTGATAAAATAACTTCAGAGGTGGTCTGAGTAGTCCTAAACTGTAACATGCTGCAGGGAAGGTGCATATATTGCTGTTAGCGTGGCAAGAGATTGGCCACAGTCTGGCCTGAAAACACTTCACCTCTGCAAGAATTCAGAACATACCTGAATTTTACTTGAATTGTAAACAAACATCAAGACTGTAAAGTCAAAGTGTGTTTACACTGTGTGGTGGAGCACGGTGCCAGAGCTGGTGACAATTGAGCAGTCCCTGGAACAAAACGGAGCAGAGCTGCACCTTGAGACAAGGCGTTTCAGATCACCTGCAGCATCCACAAGTGCAGCTTCTGGCAGCTGAGCAGCTCCTGTGCTTGGTGCTAGCTCCTCAGTCCCAACGCTGCACCCGCTGCAAGTGTACAGATGCTCTGAAGCATTGAAAATTAGAGAAAGCTAGCACGGAGGTTGCCTGTGACTCTTAATTTCATAAGTATGTGCATTATGATACTGTCTGTATTTAGATGGTTACAGATGATCTATCCGAGGAGGCACTCTGATGCTCTGAATCATGTGTTGATGAGCGTTGATACCATCTGTCACATATATATGCACCAGTACCATTGTGCCAGTGTCCATGGTGTTACCAGGGTAGTTCTACATTCCTCACGCTGGTGTTGCTCTTAGAAAGGGTGTTTATGACGAAGATGCTAGTAAAGAGGTATGTATTCGCATGCTGAATGCAATTTCTGTGTTTGTTTGGGGCAAATATTTGAAATATGTATTTTTTGGCAAATCTACTCCTTCTATGGGTTGCCACCTGTAGCTCTGCAGGCTGCTGGGTTTCAGGTCTTGAATTCTGTTGCACAAAGGGCTGCTGTGGCATTCCTACCAACTGCACTTCATCTTTTGCCAGGCCAGCTGCGCTGATCAGCCTCTCCTGAAGCTGTTTCAAGTGACTGGTTGCTACAGCCCCAACTGTCTGGCTTGCAGCTGCAACAGGCCCTCCTGCCACAGTCCCTTAACTTCTCCTTGCAGGTCATCTTGCAACTTCTCTACCCTGCTTGTCTGGCTGACCCCGTTCTTAAGCCCTGCCTTAAGCATGGCTTCGTATCTTATCTCAACTGTTTACCTGCTCTCTTCTCATTTCTGAATTCAAGTCTGAATGAAAGACTTTCCTTCATTTCCTTAGAAATACTGCATAGACCACCTGCCATCACAGCACAAATGTATGAACTAATGAATGAAGCTCTGGATGTTTATATAAAAGCAAAAGGTTATGTTTTCACTCATTTTCACGGAGGTTAGTCTAAAGCAAGAAGAACGAAATGTGTCTCCTGCAGAGAGCATAAATAAGTGTTGATAACACACTGTAAATTAAATATTGTATTTCTTTCAAAAACTGAGAGGACTCCAGTTTGGAGACTTGGAGCAAAATGAGCCAAGACATCTGCTCTGTTTTCTGCCCAGTGTGTACTTGAGCTGGGGCACATGTGGAATTCTGCTAAAATGAGATTATAAATTAATAGTCCTTCACACTTCATTGCTTGAATGAGCCAGAAGTTATTTTCTTCTGAGTTTTGAGTCCCAAGTGCAGCACTTTCTGACTACTGAAGATGATTTTCTAAAAGGGAAGAAAGACCGGTGAATTGAAACTACAACAACCTCTTCTCTGTGGTCTGAGTACAGCCATGTAATAGAGAAAAAGAAAGCACATCAACTGACAGCGTGGAGGGAAAAGATCCTGTCCAGACATGATGATGGTGAAGAACCAGTTTGTGATTTGGGCAACAGCTGCCATTTCTGCTTCTGCTTCTGGTTTTGTGTACAAACACAAACAGGTCATTTGGGTCTGTGTCTTAAAAAGGTGTCTTGTTCCTTTGATTTTTGGTACCCAACTTAAGTTGCCCCATGAATGATATTCTGTTGCTATTTAGGCTGGTCTAGAGCACTAACAATGACAAATGTTTCTGCTTTCACTAAAACTTAGTGATTAAGCTGACTGTTACAGACCTGGCTCTCCCTACAGCTGGACCAGCATATTCTTTTTTCTCAGAGGCTGAGCCACTCTTGCTCTTCAAAGAGGGTTAATAGACATCTCGTATTATTTAGCATTAGTCTGTCACACTGTTATCAAAAAGAGTCTGTGATTTGTCTTGCTTAACATGCCTAAAAATGAGCATAGTGTTTACAATATTAAAGAAACACTTCTGTAATTATACTGTTAATCCCCTCCCCCCCGCAAATGGCATTCCATAGATGGCTGAGCATGGTAGGGTACCATGAAAGGAGATTGGGCAAGGCTGACTAATTCTAAAATTTTCTAATTTAGAAGTTGTCCTGAACAGGCTCCAGAACAGAGATTAATGGAAAATCATGGGGCTGAAGAAGAGGAGGAGGCTCTGGAGACAGTGCTAGGCTTGTCCTGATTGATATATTATATATGCAGACGTAAGCAAGCTAAGACTGCAACCTCTGTGCCTCTCTGTATTTTCCTAACTGGGATAGGGAGGATAAATTGTGCCATGGAAGATACTCAGACAACTTGAAACTGGTTTCCATCACAAGCATCAAGGGAAGAAAAATCGGGATTTCCTCCAACATCTTCATATCCTATCAATTCTTTGATGACCTCCAGATAATTGCAACTGTTTGAGAACGGGATTATTTTCAGTAAGAAAGGATGGGGAAAAGGACAAAATTTTTTATTTCATTGGAGGTTCTGGATGAAATTTTCATTAAAATTGAAAACCCCCTCCAACTCTGACAATGTATCTGTAACCCTGAGGCATTCCTCATCATTGAAGTAGTGATAATCCAGTCTAACAGTAGTATGTGCAGGGACTTGGGGGTACTGATGGATGAAAAGCTGGACATGAGCCGGCAATGTGTGCTGGCAGCCCAGAGGGCCAACTGTACCCTGGGCTGCATCAAGAGAAGCATGGCCAGCAGGTCAAGGGAGGTGATTCTGCCCCTCTACTCTGCTCTGGTGAGACCTCACCTGGAGTAGTGCGTCCAGGTCTCGAGCCCTCAGCACAAGAAGGACATGGAACTGTTGGAGTGGGTCCAGAGGAGGGCTACTAAAGTGATCCGAGGGCTGGAGCAAATCTCTTATGAGGACAGGCTGAGAGAGCTGGGGATGTTCAGCCTGGAGAAGAGAAGGCTGCGGGGAAACCTGATTGCGGCCTTTCAGTACCTAAAGGGGGCCTATAGGAAAGATGGGGAATATCTTTTTAGTAGGGCCAGCTGCGACAGGACAAGGGGTAATGGTTTTGAACTAAACCAGGGTAGGTTTAGACTGGATATAAGGCAGAAATTCTTTACAATGAGAGTAGTGAAACACTGGAATGGGTTGCCCAGAGAGGTAGTGGAGGCCCCATCCCTGGAAACATTCAAGACCAGGTTGGACAGGGCTCTGAGCAGCCTGACCTAGCTAAAGGTGTCCCTGCTCACTGCCGGGGGGTTGGACTAAATGACCTCTAGGGGTCCCTTCCAACCCAAAACATTCTATGATTCTTTGATACTATGATAAAAAAGGCCTTTTGTTATATATTCTTTCGACTCAGCCCAGGGGCAGGAACATAAGTCCACAGAACCACAAGAACTAAAACATTGCCAAGTTACTTCCCACTTTAACCACAGCTGCAATACTGTAGCATGGTAACACCTGAACCACCACCATTGCTATTTGGAAAGTAGTAAGACCCCAGGAAATATCTGGCTATTGGGACTTGATTGGAAAATACAAACTTGTGTATTTTGTGTGTTTTTCTATATTTTCAAATTCTGAGAGAGCTGTATTGCTACCATTTGTAGTATCTTTTTCAAAGATTGAATGCCATTTTATTTACAGTCTCTAGTGACTTCCTATGATTCTTGTACACAGGTGTCTGTTTTCTCTCTATAAGCTCTGCCAAATGTGGTTTCTAGCTACATCTTTATTTTCGGCAGCAAAGACAGGCTTGTAATCATGGTTATTTCCTGTCAACTTCACTTAGTATCTTTATACAACTCAGTTGAAGAAATTGTTTAGTGAGAAAGACCACTGAAATTGGGGCTTTTTAGACATTGTGTTTGTTTAAAATATCCTTCATTTAAAAATTTAAGGGATGCTGCAAGACAGGTAAGACTGTTGCCTAAGTACTGCATCTCTGAGTTTGTCCTAACTGTGACCTATAAGCAGATGGAGGGCTGACAGGGGGAGCTGCTCATGATCTAAAATCCATACTGCAAAGGACTGAACATAAAGTGATATACATTACTCTTCAGCTGAACATATTGCTAGCTTGAATGGCTTCTATATTGGGTTTGGTTTTCATTCCACCTAGAACGCCATTAATGTAATTCCACCTTGCATCTCCATGTCTGGTTTAGAAAGATAGTTTGTTTGAAAATATCTTCTGTGTGGTTGCAGTCATAGGGGAAAGTGATGTACAGAAATAGTTTCTCCCTTGTACAATTTTCTTTATGCATTATTTTAAATATAAAACAATGCATAAAATACAAATTCACTGTTTATCTATGGAAAAGTATCAAATGTTATTGGACTTAAATAGTGGACAGCATATTTTGCCAAGATAGTCTATCATGAATTTTTGGCAAATCTCAAAAATATGGGAAAGCTTGGTTAGAAGATTGGATTGGATTCCTTAGTACTAAGAAAAATGCCCAGTCATAGATTCATAGTATTGGAACGAGTCTGTCTGTGTTTACCTGACCAGGTACTTCTTTTGACATGGAGCTGAGATGGGGAACGTGCTATGATTAATCTGTGGTTCAAATCCATGCAGTTTATGGTGGTGCCACAAAGCTTATAACGCTATGTTCTTTCCATTCTTTCATTGTTAAGCTTTGGCAAAACACTTCAAAAATTATTTCAGAATACCAGTTTTGCCTGGCTTTAGATCCAAGATAGCACAGTGAATGGTCTAGTTACAAGAGCAGAAGTGAGCTTCCTAGAAGATCTTGGAACACAATATGCTCCTGAGCTGTGAGGACGTCCTTCCTCCTTCTCAAGTAACAGGTGTCATTGCAAAAGTCTTGATTGCTCATGGTAGGATGGAAGAGAAACTGCTGTAATGTAAGTGTCTGTTGCCCCCTTTCTGCTGCAGGAGTGTAATATTCTCTTCTGCTGTAAAAGGAGGCAAGATGGTGGTGTTTTGCTGAGCAAATATTTCCTAGATCCTCCTGTGAACAGAGATTATCCAGAATTAATTTTAATCAGCAGGCAATGGTTGACTCTGTAAATATTGTTGCCTAAGCAGACTTTTGTCATAGCCTTTCTATGCTAAAAAATGAATAAATAATATCTAAAAATGTGATTTAAAGTCAAATTGAGATATATTTTTTTTTTTCCTTTGGAGTGTATATAGCTACCAAGGAAGTGTCCTGTGGTACATTTCTGTGACACTAGAGTGGTTATGTATGGGAAACCTTTTTTGGTCTCTTCTAGGCATCATTTTTTATTTGGAGGTTGTTGTATGAAGAGGTATCTTCTGAATTTCCAGCCCTGGCCTCTTCCAGTTTTGGGAAGAAGTGGAGATTTTTAAAGTGGCATTTAAGCTACATCAAAAACTAAGGAAAGCAAGGAATTGAACCTACATGTTTAGACATAAAACATTCAACCTGAGTCAGAACTGGTATTTAAAGTATGTAGGGTAATTAAAAATCCATATGGTATATCCCAAGGAGAGGGGAAAACCTTTCCTGCTTACTAAGTATTAAGATAGAATTCATCTACCACCTTTGCTTTTTCAGCTTGGCGCTTTCTCTGGAGTGGGGAACATCCAAATGCAGATTGGCAGAAGATTTCTGTACTGCTCTGTCTTGCTTAAAGAGACAGCAAAAGCTCTTTGTTTTTATTATTTCTTAAGGAAACAGTCTAATTCTCATAGAAATCTCATTGATTTTATTAGTATTTTTATTAGGATTTATCTTTGGTTAGGCAGAGTAATACAGTGAAATAAACATATAGGAGCAAGAAATCAAAATACTTAAAAGTGAAACTGGAAGTATCATGTACGCCCCACATTTATTAACTAAGAATAAATTTAATAATAATGCCTATGCAATCCCCCCCCAAACAGGATTAGAAAATTCCCTACATGTGAAATTTGAATGTCACTGTAGTCTGTTAGAAGTCTACTGATTTTTTTCTTGACTTCTCTTTTATTTTATTCTTAATTTTAACTATTGTCTTAATGTTTTGGCCTTCCATTTTCATGTCTTTTTAGTGAGAAGTAAAAATGTAAAAGAAGAAAATGCATTATTCATGCAAGTGTTTGAGACGAGTTCTCACTAGAAGCATAGACAATGAGTTAAAATGCACTGAAGTGTCTCACTAAATTGTTGAGAAATGATGTAAATCTCTGGCATGAGTAGACTGGAATTAATTTTGCCAGCGGAGGCCTGATTGCCCTTTGAACCATGGTCCTCTTTTGTTGCCTGCAAGCCTGGGGTGGCCTCTGACAGCAGAGAGGTCTGTCTGGCAGCTGCAGCATTGGTGGTATTGGCCACTGCTTGGCCAGTAATCCCCACAATATTCAGATGTCCCCAACACATTTAACTCTCATGGCCCTGTGGCATCACAGCTGGTGACTGGGACCTTTGGAAGGAAGTTATGGCTTTCACCTGCAGTGCAGATGAACAGTTTTCCTTGCTATTTTAAATAAAGACATCACAATTCCCGATGCTTTTCCACTACAGCACCCCTGTGAGGTAGGGCAATACTATTATTTCCACACTGCAGGTGGGAAAGGAGGAAGGGAATGCTAAAATAATTTAGGTGAGTTTACTTAGGCAAAGCAAGCTCTCAAATCTACATTTATGAAATCCAGGTTTAGTGATGATTGGACACCACCACTCCAAAAGATTTTGCCTTACGATCTCTCTCCTGACCCAGCTACAAAGGGGCTAAGAGGGGATCCAGGCCTTTGCACCTGGAGAGCTTGTCCGTGGATTTACATGTTCATACCCATGATAAAGCTGAAAAGTGAATTTTCCATAGCAGGTTGTTTACCTTCCTTAATAAAGAAATAAAAGAAAAAATGCAAGTGGAGGGAGGAGAACGAAAAAGGAATTAATGTGTAATGTTTCTAGTTCCTGGAGTTTGAATTGTGCAAGTGCAGACATTTCAAGTGGAACATCTCAGCATCACAAAGGTACCTTCCCTCTTACAAAACATCTCTTACAGTGAAGAATTTATTCATATGTCTTGGGAAAAGGCATCTCCTTTGCTTGGAAGGCAAGGATGAAAAATTTCAGTCTGGAGTTATTAAAAATAATGAACAAATGAAAAATAGATGTTAGAAACTAATCTAGAAATCAATCTTAATTACAGGACACTTACTTGATTTATGAATACCAATTTTTTCTGCATATTCTATAAATTCCTGATAAAATAAACTAGTAGCATTTTTCACAGCAGTGAAAACTGGTAGATGTTTATTTCAAGAAAAGGAGATCAAATGCTGCCAACACCATAATTAAACGAAGCTTGTAATTATGTGTTCCTTATCACAACTCACTTATTATCCAGGATCTTCCATAACTGCACATTGCTATATACAAATGGTAAACTCAAGACCTGCCATCTCATACCTGATTAGTAGGTGAAGATTTATCATTTACATAGCAATCTGAACAGCCAGAACAGGCTTCTGAATTTGCACATGTGATAGAGAGCACTGAATTTGTGATGAAAGATTCGAGTCCAGATTTTGGAAAACAGTCCCCAGACCTCATGAATTGAGAGCAAAATTTATCCTGAGTTTGATTTGGGATGAATTTCTGATCACGCTAGCTATAAAGAAGGCCTTTTAATTTCATGGTCCCTGGGAAAGTGAAACTTGAGTAAGCTGAAAGGATTGTTGAACAACTTCTTCATAAACATTTGATACTATAAGGCTTGGACGATCTACACTAAGGTGATTGAGCTGTAATTAAAACGCAGGATTTTAGTTTCACCTTGTCTGGCAATTACTATTTTCCTGTTTATCTGTCCTTAGTGTTTTGGTCCACTGGGCACTACCTGCTGTATGACCAGGCTGGAACAGGCCTGTTCGTCTGTCTTAGGTGGATCAGCACAGACCTTTCCCAGTTAAAACATGCAAACTGTTTGAGTGCTAGAAACTCAGGCAATTTTTGCAATAGCAAGTAGTAAGATGTAGGAGCAACAGATTTTAGAGTGAAAGTTGGTGCTAGGGACGTGACATCCACACTGTGCATTTCAGGAATTTTATTACTTTGGACTTGATCTACTCTGGTCCTCTGTTTTATACTTGAGAACAGAATTCATATTACAGAACACCTTTGTTATTCCAATTTACAGTTTGAGAATCCAAAGCTTGAATACCCACATCAGTAGAAGTGCAACTATTGGCCTCAGTTCCGTAGATTTCTGTTTGACCCAATACTGTAGTAGATCAGATTCATGTATATCACAGAAACCGAGATCACACCCTTGGTTAACTTTATATTCATGCTCTCTACATTTTCCCTCAAAATGATGTCCCATTAGACTTAATTACTTTGCAAGGAAGTCCTTTGATATTTTCCTTACTCATCTAGTTAATTATTAAAACAAACCCAGAAGAATATTAACTTATGCTCTTATCAAATTCTTATCAATAGGAATAGGATTTTAATGGGTAAAAATGCCTCCAAGTTTCCAGTTTCTTACCAATAGAGCAGGATTAAAAAACCAATTCTGATTTCATAAATAGGTATAATGTTTTCCCTAGCTGGGAAAAAAAAAAGCTATATAGAATAATAACAAGCATTAGGTGAAGTGGAGCAACTCGCTCCATACTAAACAGAACTCTTCTTGGTTTCATTGGTTCATAGAGAAAACTCCCTGATATTATTTCTGTGCAGTAATACAAGAGAAATAATACACTTGAACATTAAGGATGTCCTTCTAAATGAACTTGATTTGTCACAAATTACATGAAGGCATTTCTTAACTGTTATACCTGTATTTTCTTATTCAGTACTCTATTTAAATTACTTTCAACATAGCACTTTGTTAATCTGACCGCTTAAATTAATCCCTAAGCAGATGAACCAGTTCTGAAAATCTGGCCTCAAACACTATACAAGTAAAGAGCGTTTGGATTCTGGAAGAAGTTGAGCTTATACTTTTCCTAATGTTAAGGTTGTCCCTGTCTGTTATGAGGAACAAAATCACCCAGCAGCTGGTGCAGAAGAGACTTTCTTGTCAGCTCATCTGAAACACAGTTCTTGTAACCTTCCAGGGTCCTAAATCCTGAGGAAGTTCCACACCCATCAATTAATGCCTTTCACAGGAGCAGAAGGTTTCACTTCTCATTTTTCCTTATTTATTAACAGAGGAACTGTCAGAGTACAACAGGGTATTAGTCATTGAATGGGGAAGCAGAAAATAATGAGAAACTTACGGCTGGTGCATTATTTTGAATCGGCTCAGCTCATAATCTGATACATTCTGAAAAGAGAGAAAACAGGGTTTTATTTTAAATAAAGATCAATCCAATCAAGACCAATCCATTAAGAGAATTGCATGACATTTTAAAGAGTGAACTAAGCAAAGACCTAAAAAATTGTTCCTGGTTTTGTAGGTACATGGTTGTCTCATCTTGGTTAATGCTTAACTTTTTATTATGGCCTCTTGTAACATTTCTGGAAAGCTGGTAGCACACACTACATTGTTAAACTGGAATTTAACTGGGCATGTGGCAGATTAAATTATGCTGGTTAATGAATCATTCAAAAAGCGATAAGCAAGCCATTTTATAAGGTCTCTTTCCAGCTCCTTCAGAGAATTTCTTTGGGCTTTTTTACTGAAATAAGCAGATCAGTATGACAGTGGCTGGGTGGAAGATTAACAATAGCTGGGAGACTATTAAATCCCAGTTTGGTCTGTTCTTGTGCTAGACCGCGTGACTCCTCAACCTATGAAAAACTGGGGATGAAAAATAGAATTTTTAGTGTGCCACCTTAGCACATACAGTGCCCATTCTAGTGCTGCACAAGCTAACTTGGGTACTGGAAACCTTTTAGCCAAATCATTTCAGTAGTTTGCGTAGCTCCATATACCTTTCACCTCAATGTGCCAAAGAGTCCATGCACCCCACTAACACAGCAGTACTTCTGATGTTCAAGCTAGTGCCCAGCTTGCAGCTGAACTTCTTAAGTCAGAGTTTTAAGCAAGTCTAAATCAAACCTTTTTTTAATCTATGGATTTTCTCTTAGTGCAAAATTTCGAGTAAAATCTCTGGATTGTACCCAGAGCAAGTGTGTGATTGCACGGTTTCAGTCCAGAAACCTGCTAATGCTAAAATGCCCTCTTTCTCAGCATAGATTTCAGGTCAGGCTGAAAAAATGTCCATTTAATAGATGCAATTCTTACTCTCCTTCTATTTTTGTGTCAGGAAGAGGAAATTAATTTGCTTTTTTCCTGAGACTTCCTAGGCACACCTGTAATGGATGTGAAATCTCTGAAACTGATACTTTCCAGTGACTTCAGTGCTACTGACTTCATTGTAAGATGATTGATGTTTGCCCAGCCCTATCTGTTTTCCAAATAACCCCCCAGCCATCAGTCCCATTCCAAACTGTTTTGCCTTTTCTCTCATTGTCTCATCAGCATGATAGATGAGTTTGTATCAGGCATACAAAATGAGACACTAATAACAAGTGTATGAGACAAGGAGATCAAGTGGAGAACACATAAGATCTCAGAGAAAACATATTTCCTCATCTGTATTTAAATTCAAGAGAATCTCTGCATTTCTTTAAGTTCTTTGATATATTTGTTGTGAAAATATGCCATTTCAGACACTAGAGAACCCCCTACATTTAATACTTAGCCTGTAATTATACTGTAACAAAAAGCAGCTGCATATCTACATGTAGTGCGTATGGTAATTAGCAGATGATCTAGCAGATCCAGAAATCACCAAATTCTAGAGGAAATTTAAAACTGTATTGAGCTGTCTGATCGACATACGGGCCCATCTGGGCTCGTTCAGACTTTGTCAGCTGTAACGATGACTCACCAAATTGCCTCTGCAGATCAATGACCAGCAACATTAGGGCTATTTCCTCCCCTGTTATTGCACCTTCTAAATAGGAGGAGGAAGCAGCTATGCTTTTTGTTTTAAAGATGTGATCTTTGTTGACTCTGTTTCCTTTGCAAAATAGACTATTTAAACCTTTTCTTGAGTGTATTAAGATTGCTGAGGTATAATTGCTTGGTGATTGCAGCCAAATAGCTTGTGTAATTCTCACTGCCCTTCCAAGCTGATGTTTGCTGTAATCTGCTGCTTAGGCAGTACTCTGCTGTAGGCAGCTCTTTCCACCCAGGCAAGTGGTGTGTGTATGGTCAGATCAAGCGCTTTTTTAACTAGTAATTGAGCTTGACAGAGCAGGAAGCTATGGATCTAAGCACTTCCTATACTGGTGAATGTGTTATAGAGGATTTTAACTTGGTTCCTTTTTTTTTTTTCTGAGATAGTCTTCAGTAAGGGGATTAAGCTATGAGCCTCCCTGAAGTTTGAGGAGATTGGTATCTATGGGTCTAGCTGAGAGCTATCTTTTCTTATTTTGTATGTTAGGGTTTGGGTTTTTTTTTTCCCAGTAAATTGCACCATTGATTGCAACTAAGAGCTGCTGCTGCATTTTAGCAACAAAATTCCGGTCTTAGGAAAGAGGACAAAAATATCTCGCAAACTCAACATTTTTCAGATTACATGGTAGCTTCTGTAAGAAGATGACTAATTCTTGCAGGTTTTAACTGTCCATTGTTCCTGAAGTTGGTTATGATATACATAGTTAGTGATTTCTATTGGCATGAATGGAATATATTGCAAATGAATATATGTGGTAAAGAAGAAGTTAAAGTAGTTTCTTTACTGGAGGGATATGAACGCCAAATGTACAATGAGGAACTAAAGGGACAGTTTGGATTGTTTGGAGTTTTTGTATTTACAGTTTCATGTTAGAGTGCAATTTAGAAAGCATATAAAAACTATGTTCTCTTCAAACCCACTGTTGATTTCCTCTTTTCTACTGGCTGCTTCATTCACCTGACATCAACTTTCTCAGTAGCTCACTCAGTAGCTAAGAGTAATCAAAACTCTTAGCTTGCAAATCAAGCCAGCCAGCTTTGTTCTGCAGATAGCATCATGGAAGGGGAGAAACACTGCAGTGGTGCAAAAGTTTGAGGTGCGTCTCTCCCTCTTTTACTTGCAGAGGCACGTCTTGGATCTGAGCCTATCCTGCTGTAGCTGCTTGCCAGCATGGGTGCTGAGGAAAAGGAAGCCTTACATCAAAAGCAGAGGGAAGCTAAACTTCTGTACACTCTGGAGCTGCAGACCTGTAAGTACGTATTATGCATTTTTGTCTGGAAAAGTTTAGACCGACTCATGCATGTGGACTGTGCAGTACACACACGGTGAACTGGCATGTCTGAGGTGCTCTGGTGCTGCGCAAGTGCTTTGCAAAAAGCCAGCACGTGTGCATGTGGCTTACATGCCTTGGCTGGGTGGGACTTGGGGCATTTTGCAGACTTGGGGACACGTAGAGGATGAGTGGTAGGTGGATAAGGGGTAGTTAGCATGCAAATGGCATCCTGGTTTGAGGAAACTGTGTAAGTGTGGTAGGAAGGTAAAGGGATAAAACTTTGTATGGGATTGTAACACTGTGTAGCATATATGGCACCTTCACCTGCCCCAGGTTTAGCACTTCTCTAAAGAAGGCTTATAAGTCATAAATGTGGCAGAAGTCATGGGACCTGACATGTTTTGGCCTTCAGGTTTGCTTTGGAGATTTTTTTTTGTCATGCTTTCACAGTTCCTAGCTAAGGTTGTGCTAAGGGATATTTTAATCGAGTTATTGCTTCAAAAAAGTTTGTAGATGTCTTTGAAGAAGGTTGTTGAAACAGGTGATTGTATGATACAGTCTTTTCAACTATATTTTGCAGTTCATACAAGTGCATCTCTTTCCCCTTCCTTACTTTTGGGCCCCTCCTTGTAGGTAAGCACCTACATGGTTATGGGTGCAGGAGCAAATAATACCTAAGCAGTCCAGGATATCTTTGAAGGATCAGTAGGAGCCTGAAGAGGTCAAATTTTGAAGTGAATGAGGATGAGGGGATTCCCTTGACTTTAGGATAAACAAACATACTGTGTTGCTAGGTAAGCTGTCAATATCTGAGCAGTAAAGCTGCAGGTAAGGCAACGGTCTTGTCATTACCTTACAATAATGCTGAGTTACATTCTGTAATGTTGCCAGGTCTGAGCATGGACCAGTTTGGAGAGGTTTGCTGTGAAATGAGTTTGTTGCTTTTTGCTTGTGTCTCTGCGTGTGCGTACATACATATATAAAAAAACCCTTATCTATACCTTTATATTTGAATATGATATGGTATAATTAATTTGATTTCCTCCTAATTTTCTTCAGTTTTTGGGGGTGGAAGACCCAGATTTACTTAATGTAAAGCAATTTCATGCTGTTATGGCAAAGTAAATGCGTAATATATTACAAAAGCTCTGTATTCAGTATGATCAACTTCTTTATGTTAAGACCCATTTATGTTTATGGAATCTATTTGGTATTGAGAAAAAGACCTGCAAGAAGCCAGGAGTAGGAGGAATCTACAGCCACATTTTTCACCTCTGAGAGACAGAAATTTGGAGTGTAAATAAAAATTATCTACGCTTAGGCAGTCAATATGAGTAAAAATCTGAAAAAGCATAGAATCGTAATAGAGCATATTCATTATATCCTTTATTAATTGGCACAGTAGACTATCTGTAATTAGTCAGAGAAGATATGGCATGTCCCTATGGAATACAAAAATTTCCTTATGGAATAAGAATGAGATCTCAGTGCTATCCTCTAGAAATACAACCTGAGCTACAGACTTTTACCGGTGATATCTGGCAAGAACTGTCAAAGTGTCTCAGGCTGAGTAAATCATGGAATAAATGCAGAGTGGAAATTTTTTAGGTCTGTCTTTCTTACATAAAGGAGAACTGTGCCCCACACAGGGAGAAAAGCAGTAGAGAAGAAGGTAAATAAAATATGAAATCCTTAAAATGAAAGGACAGTCCAGAAAGAATGGCATAATAGAGAAATATATTTCTATTGCAAACAGAGAATTATGATTTTTAAGGTATTTATCCATTTTAAAGTGTGTAAAACTGACATCTAGTGGTACCAAGAGGACTTTGTGTGCAAAGTGGCTTTATAGTGAGACCAGTTTGCATAGCAGATTAACAGGTTGTAACTGCATTACATACTGAAATTGCAATTCCCTGTACTTCAGCCTAATTCAGATCCTGTTTCTTTGTGTCACAGAGCCTTTCAAATTAAATCTTGTTCCTTTTAGTAGTATCTTACTTATGTGAAGCAAGGTGGTGGTGTCTGTTCACCTTCATGAATGCATAGACTCCTACTACAGAAGTGTCATCCTGATGAACAGTTTCATTAGAGAGGAAAGGGCTGGAAGGGGCGTTAGGATTAAAATATTCCCATCCAAAAAGCTGAGGGTATGGGTTAAAGAATCTCAGCAGGGTCATTGAGGAAATTGTTTGGCAGCTACCAATTTTAGGGTGTTACGAATAAACAGGAGAAGTCGGGCTTCAGAGCTGTGATGCATGTCTCAGGTGTGGCATTACTCACAAGTGTAAGCTTTTCTGGGAGGGGAAGCAGGGCTATGTGGCCACGACTTGGATCTCGCACGAATTCAGGCAAGACATGTGGGGCCTGAATCAATAGAGCATACAGGCATGTTCTCACTGAAGACAAGAGGGTATGTTTGCTTGCTGGGGTCTGTGCTTAAGCATTCTGTTGAGTCATAGTTGATGTCCACATTTCTCATTCATAATTTTATTCAAGTAGCATTTAAAAAAATATTTTTCTGTTGTCTTCCACATTTTGTATAGCTTATTCAGATTTTAGTGTCTCTGAAGAAAAAACCCTTGCTAAAACTGTGTGATACCTACCCCAATGAGGCTTTAATTTAGCTTTCCCTTCAGTGCCGTTATACACATAATAGATAAATTACTAATAAAGAGGAAAAAAAGAGCAAAGTTATGCAAAAATGAAATATTAATTATTTTTAAGATTAATTAAAAATATGGCTTAGGGGTGTCATATCTATAGTCAAAGGATGCAATTTAATGAACATGGGAAAACTTAAAAGTACCTTTCAAATCTATCTTCAGATAATAAAATGAAAGAGATCAGCAGCAGAAGGCTGGGTGAAGACAGAGACAAATCTGAAGGAAGAAGGAAAGGAAATGTGCTTCAGTGAAAGTGTAATTAGAAGTGGGCAAAAATAAGAAAAAAATAGTTTATTTTTTTCAGGGTTGGCAGTTTGTGGCAAGAATTGTCAAACTATGTTGGTCAAATTTCAGTTGTAAATGATTATTTTACAGTCCCCTCAGTTCATAATAGCTGTTGCAAATACCTCGGAGGTAAAAAATGCTGGAAGTGTAATTCTAGTGAAACATAGCTCTGTGCAGTTTCAAGGCTGAGGTGAATCATACTCTGCTGCCTCTATCATTCCATCTCTGTTACTTTCAAAACACGGTGAATCATATTTGTTGAACACAAATGTTGATATTCTGCAATGAAACTAAAGTCACAGTTATACAAGCGGTATAAGAAACAGCTGCTGTCATTTCAGATGGGCGAGCCTACTGCTTTAATGCGCAAGCAGAGATGAGCAGCAGTCCTGTTTGCTGCAGAGCTCTTTGAGGACAAGATTAGTCGTTAACAGTTGTGCCAGCCAGAGCTAGGCAATGCAGCCTTATCTATCCTGAGCTGGTAATCCAGCGCAGGTGCTTAACAGTTCCAATATACTTCTGACCTTTCGGGTCTGAGTGTGGGAGTGGCAGCAATGACACAGGGCCAATTGCTGTGTGCAGTCACTCTGGCTTTGCGCTCGCTGGGGCTTCTTCTTACTGTGTAGACACTGGTGCTTTCCCAAAGTAGTGAAAGCATAAGGATGCCATGCTAGTAGCACCAGAATTGTTGATAGACTTGATATCACTAAGATTTCACAGCAGCCATCTCTGCATTTGACTTGTGTAAGACCGCACGTTGCACAAATGAGGTTTTGTTGGTAGCAGTGTTAGTAGCAAGTGAAATATGTTCAGGAAATGCTTGGTGTAAATAGGACTTTTGGGGATGGGTTTCTTGGTCCACTATGGACTTGTCAGTCATCAGGAAGTGCTGCTGGTATTTTGCCCTCAGGCATGGTTTTAGTTAAAAAAACCTGCTCATCTAATGTTGTGTTACTATTTAAGAGCTGTGTTCAATGAGTTATGGGAGTTTGAGGTCTAGATGTCTATCATGTGGGAAGGAACAATAGAGTATTTTACATTTTTTTAGGACAATCAGGATTACTTTAGCACCATTGAGAGAGATCTGTTTCTAGTATTGCTACTCTATCATTTCAAGTGAAAACCATTTTTTAATGAATTATTTGATTAGTTTTAATATGCATTGAACTACTGTATGGTTTTGCCAGAACTCCAAGGCTGAGGACTCCGTACTGCATACCCTGCCGCATGAATTTAACTATTGAGATGTTAGAAAGTGGTTTTTAATTTGAGAGAAAGATATTTTTCTGTAATAGTAGCTCAGTGTGTCCCTGTGGTTTACATTATTTTCAGGAAACTGCCTTTTGCAATAGTACCCAACATGCGCATGTTTAAGGTTAACCATTTCTGCTTTGAAAGAGCTCCAGCGAAAGATTGAACTAGTTGATCCTTTGTTCTCATATATGCTATGAATGGGTTCACCTATGATTTACTTGTTTATGACCTAGGGTTTCCAACCCATTCTATATCCCAGGAGCTGCTTGTTCACACTTTCATATCCAAGACTTTTATGAACCTGTCATATTCAATCTCACATGCTGAATGAATGGTGCCCCCCCTCCGAAAGCTGGCTGCGGAAATAGCCTTGGTCTAAGACAGTAAAGATTGATCTGTAACATAAATCTGTCTTTTTAGTGCATGCAATTAGGAAAGTTCATGTTATTTTTCCTAGAACAGGCTGACCTGATGGGGAGATGAGGGGTTTCCAAGGTTCTTTCAAAAATTATACTGTCTTCCTCACTGACACTATAATGCTCTGAACTTTATATTTGCATGTCCTTATTGAAAGGACACTTACTGGAACACAGAAAATAAACCCACTTCCCATATCTCTACAGTAATGCACTGCTATATGCTTAAGCAAATTAAAATGGGTTTGAGTGTTTGAAAAAGGAAGCAAGTCACCACATACAGAAATAACAACTATGACCACTAGGAATTTAGCTTCAGCAAAAACCAGCCAAGCCTGCTGCTGATATGGGCTGCAAATTAGGAAGTCTGACTTTTTTTTTTTTTTTTTTTTTTTTGTGGGGGTGGGTGGGTGTTTAGTTTGGTGGGTTTTTTTTTTTTTTTTTTTTTTGAGAAAAGAGATTTCAGAAAAACCAGCTGAAAGTCTTCTAGCAGAACCATTTATCTCTGAAAATTCTTCATCAAGTTTTGCAGGACTCCTTTGACTTCATCAGTGATTAAGAACGTATAAAAATTTTGGCAAATTTGAATCAATTTATTTTGACGTTTTTAATAGAAGGCAAAAGGCCCAAATGAGGCATGTCAATGGTACTGTTTTAGCAGTTCCAAAACATTTTATTTTTACTTTTATGGGAAACTTGCAACTATTCATTCTGATTCAGAATAAAAGGAAATATTGAAGTGTCAGAAGTTCTTAGATGTGATCAAAAATGGAATTAATGGCCTGGAAAATATTTTTAGTCTGTAGTCAAGATATCAGTGACCTGAGATCTCCAAGAAACAGGACATGGAAACATTCAAGGCCAGGTTGGACGGGGCTCTGA
>BOSO01016464.1:121315-150380 GCA_018403395.1 Gorsachius goisagi
GTCCCTTCCAACCTGAAACCTTCTATGATTCTATGAAACGTGCTCAGCTTGGGGCCCTGCTGGAGGCAGAACTGGTGCTTTAGGAATTGACCTTTCCCTGGGACTCAGACCAAGGTGGGAATGCACTAGGCTGTTGACCTTTTTGGACCCAGTTTAATAGTGCTATCTAACAGGATTTACACTGTCAGCTTCTCTTAATGATCTTGCCCTTTGACAGGGCTGAACCACATCTGAGGCCAGCTGGTGCTTCCAGCTATCTGAGCGCCCTTCCAGTAACTGCATGCAGGTGACTTGAGTCAAGTGGTGCCCCTCTGCATTGAGCTTATTAAAACACTGTTATGAGAACAAGACTCTCCTTTGGCCATGTGGTTGTGTGCAATTTCTTTCTAGTTCATCTTTTCCTACCTAAGCAATCTGGTTTTGCTGCCTTGTATATCCTTAAGTGAGCAGACCTCTCCACCGTGGTCTGCGTGCCAGGCTTTTGCTGAGGGGGTGGTTTGGGGGCCCTTCCAGGATCCTCCCTACCTCTGACAGAATCGCTTGTCTTTTGATAACCTGAGAAAGTTTTATTTTTATCACCTGGTATCCTGCTTCTGGGGGGATGTTTGATAAAATTCAGCCAGCGTGGAGCTCTTCTGGTGCTCGCTCCCTGAGGCCAGCAAGGTGCCACCAGGCAGGGCTGGCGGGAAGCTGTACGAAGCACCTGAATGTCCCAGTGGCTTCTGGCTGCCGCAGGGCCAGTCCTGCTCCCTCCCTTCTGCCTCGATGCCTATCAGGGAGGAATGTCTCCCATCACTGCGCTGACTCTGGTGCTTCTCTGACCCTTTTGTGAGCTGAAACAGATGGGGCTCTGAGTAACCTTATCTAGTTAGCGTTGTCCCTGCTCACTGCAGGGGGGTAGGACTAGATGACCTCTAGGGGTCCCTTCCAACCCAAAACATTCTATGATTCAAATGAAACAAGGGAATTCCCCTGAACCAAGGGAAGCTTCTGCCTAGAAAAGGGGGTGGGGAGGGAGAAAATTGTTGGTGAGGAGACCCACCCCTGTCCCTGGCAGCAGCCTTTCCAGTTGTCTGGGTTTCTGTGAAATCTCTCACCAAAGCTGTGTTTTTCAGAGCTGCTTTAATCCTCCTGGAGAGGCATATTCTCTGGGCACTCTGCTTCCTCTGCCTCCTCCATGGTGTCACCAGCAGTTGTGTGGTGACCTGGGCTAGGGAAGTGGTCTGACTGAAAAATAACCATAAAAAAAAGACTCTGTCTCATTAAAACCTTGATGCACTGCCTGTGTGGCCAAGTGAGAGCCAGTGTGAGTAAAATTTTGTGTGTAATGGGAACACTTGGCAGAGGTGGAAGGGGGAGCATTGCCTCTTAAACCAGATATGAAACTGTCTCTTCAGTTAATCTAGTTTGCTTACTGAGGAAATTGAGAGAGGCAGGAGCTAAAATGGTTGTGGTGGTGGCATTTTCAGTATTTGAATATTGACTTCGTAGGAAGACTACTGTGTTGGAACAGCGGCAGAGGCTGTCTCAGTGGAAGATGCTCTGTGTGCTACACCGGAAAACAAAAGTTCTATTTTCTGGGTATTAAGAGTTTCCATCCTGCTCTCAAGAGGGATGCTGAAAATGACAACAGGAAATAGCACAACAAGAATCAATTCTCAGGTTACTGGTAGGTGAGACAGGCAAGGACTCTTGTTACTTGGGGAAGTTAAGTCATAATCCTACTTAAATGCTGCTATACAGGGCAAATAATTGAATCGACTGGCTCCACAGGTCTCTTGGGCTGTTGGGAGCAACGGGATCAATCCTGTAGAATCCCAGAAAGTGGGGGACTTTGGGCCTTCAGCTCTCCCCTGCTGGCCAAGGGCCTGGGAACCGTGCAGAAGTGCTCCCTGCTGACATTGCCTGCAGAAGCAGCTGCCTTCCGCTTTCCTGCATCTGGAGAAAAACAATAATTACAACAAGAAGTGCTGGGAAATAGCTGAGCCTGAAAAAGCTGTACAGAAGGGGTATGAGAATCCTCTTGCCTCTCAGAGCAAATACTATGGCAGAAGTGGTCAGCAATCTTAAAACTGCAACAACAGTCTTAAAAGCAAAACCTATGCATGAGAGTATTCTTGAAAGATTAAGAAAGATCATATGCATAATTGTAAGCACATTAAATTCCATCAAGGGAACAAGAAGTAGCTAATCTTAATGATAAGAATGAATGCCCTTGCTGAATCAGAAGCCAAACGTCACTTTGTACATGCCTGGCAGCTCCAAACTCTCCGATGGCTGGCCACCTTCTGTTTGGAAATAAACCACAGCATAAGCTCCTTGTGCATTTAAATTGAAGAAACAATTTTATATGCCCATCCAGAAATCTGCTGAGTACTTAACTTCGAGAGTACCCCCTGGATAGTGGGATAGATTTGCTGTGCCTTCTTGGATACTGCTTTATATTCTTGAGGTAGTGCTTTAGTTCCACTGTTTAGCTTCATTTTAATGATCACAATGGTTATAGCTATCTGGCATAGATACTCTTTTATTCATAAAGTCATGAAAATGTTGTGTATGTATAGGTGTAGGTGTTTTGAAAATGAGCAGTTGATTTGCTTGAATCATGTTAACTCTGCCACAGTAAGCAATGTCACTAATAGTGGGTGATCACATCAGCAAGATCACGATTGCTGCAAATCAATGGCTGAAGTGACTGCAAAAAGATAGGATTTAAGGTGCTGGCAGTTCATTGCAGCAGGAGAAGGGATGCCATTTACAGTTGTGGTCATTTAGGTAAGCAGCAGTGTTATCAAGGTTCAATGCAATGACGATCCCTTACTGTAAAGCATACATGCTAAACCTAAGTTGTTGTAAGAACCTTTGTGACTGTTTTGTGTTGAAGAGACCAGCTGCCAATACTGCATGCAGCCTGCGGCACTGACTGAAACAGAAGAAGCTATTTCTGCCCCTGGAGAAAGGCGCATGTAACTAGTTATGTCAGCAGATATCTTCATTCAAAACGTGAATCTCATCTGTGTTGGGTCACAGCATGGTGAGCTGGATGATGACTTCTAAGATGGGATGAAAGACACGTATAGCATGGAGTGGCCATCTCTCTCCTACTTCGTGACACTGTGCAGAGTGCTGCTTAGTGGTCTGTGGCCAGGGCTTCCTCAGATTGTGAGACCCACCTTTTGAAGGGGCAAAACCCAAAGGCTAATACAGTATTAATCAGTGCTTACCAGTGACAGAGAGAGCTTTAGAAATTTTCTTGGTAAGTACTTGGCTACAAAGAGGTTAAGGACATTTGATTTAAATGTCGGCTTTATTTTTCACAATTTGGAAATTTGAAAGACAGCCTGTAAACTTAACACCCCCTCCCCCACAACCCAACACCTCCTGCCTTTCTGGGATGCCATTAGATTTGTTAGTGTGCTTAAATGGTTTAATTAAAATATTTTCTGGTCCAATGCAATAAACAATGTCTTCTGTCAGTGTAACATGTCTGATGCTAATGATGTTTCTGGATGATAGATTGTTGTGAGGACAGCTACAAAGGTAGAGAGTAACTTAATTTGAGAGGGTTGATTTTTCTTTTACTTGAGCTATCATGAGCTGAACAGATAATGCCAGTTAGAAAGAAGCAAGGGAAAAGGTACTTTGAAAGTGTCTAATCTCCTTTGTTCTTATATGGAAATTTAACAGTATAATGACCCATTTGTCAAGTGATTTATATCTATCTAGTACATGTTAAACTATTAGTTGCATTTCAGTAGGAAAAAGGAGATCTAGTTTTGGATACAGGACTCATTATGTTAGATTAAACCAAGTTGCTGGTGTTCGTGTGTGTGCATATATTTCTCTGAAGAGTATTGGTACGTAAATGTTATAGTATTTGTGTGTTTTCTACTTCTGTATTACTGCTTGCTCTTTATACACAAACATTTAGTTATTTGGATTTCATGTTGGATCTGAGTACTTACTGAAGGTCCTGGGGCACCCACTGTGTACCTCATTACCTTCCCTGTCAGCCCTATGAATCTTGGAAAATGTATTTACCAGTCTTTTCTCCTAGAAATGTGATATTAGCCATGGAATTCCGTATCTACATCTGAAGTTCTCAGAACTTCTAAGTATTCAGACTATATAATCCTGCTTTCAGTATGTTCTGCATTGATTTTATAGCAGTAGATACTGTTCAGGAATGGATACAGAACAGACTTTCTTTTGGCTCGTTCCTGAAGTGACCAGTGTTATTTGTGAACAAGGCAATTAAAGTGGGTTATATAAATGATGCCAAATGTCATTGGAATTACTGTTCTACTATATGCAAGCATACATGAATCTCTTCTAGAAAAAACCTGTTTCTACCATTTTTTTAAATTTAAATTACAGTAGTTAGCGAGTGTGGTTCTTACAGTGAAAGAAACAGTAGGATATATATTTAAAATGTCTAAAAATACATATCTTTGTTTCAAGGTTTTCCAAATCGATGACCCAACATGTTGTTCAACCAAGATTAAACACTTAAAAGAAATCCCAAATTTCCACAGAGATGTGGACACTGTTTCCTTTCCTGGCAGTTCATGAAATTAGCATTTGAATTTCAGACTGGTACCATCTGACCATTTTGGAGCAGTATATTTTTAAATCTATTAGCAAGCTTGTGCAGAGTTTAGAGTGGGAGGAGAAAGGAAAAGCAGCATGTTTTTTTTTGAGAGAAGTTGAGCTTTGAAAGCTACCGAAAGTTTTGGAATTTAAAAGACAAACCAGCTGAGATACATTAATGGGCCAAGAGCAAGAGAAGAGGTCAAAACTGTGCATGCAAATGTCCTTTCACATCCTAGTAATTTTGGAAGGTTTACATGGCTTCAAAAATAAACTCGTTCCAGGGATATAATACATGTACTTGCAACCAGTTCGAATATTAGCCTGTCATTGTGATGGTATCTGGATCTGAAAGCCAATGATATTTATGCTAGCACAAAAGAGACTAATACGTTAATTTGAAATTAGTCTCCCAACCCCAGTTGCCTTGTGTGTGGGAGTAGTTCCTTTGTAGGAAAAAGTCACTGCTGGTTGACTTTTTTTCCTTCCTTTCTCACCCCTTAAGCACTGACTAAGACTGAAATTTAACTTACACTGAATATTTCCTTTTCTGCTTATGAGCCATTTGAAAATGCTTTAATCAAGGTTTTAAACCAATTACAGTGCAGAGTGACTGTCATGTTCTGTTGTCTACATGCAGAAACAAACTAAAAATTGAATGAGCACTAATATAAAAATCATATGCTGTTCTCTGAAAGATTTGATGGATTCATGAAAGTCAACTGGCAATAATAGACAATGATGATAGGTTATGGAACAGCCATCCTTATGACTGGGCACATACACTTGTAAATCTGGAAAAGAACACAAAAACATAAAAACATCTGAATTTTTATATGGGTCAATTAATTAAATATCAAATGTTGACAAATTTGGTCTGCATATTAGAAGTTAAACCACCACTGTGTTAAAGTTTTGTAATGAGTCCCATATCAATGTGAATACAGTCCTTTGACCACAGGCAAAATAAATAAAATAACTTTATTGGATAAAATTTTGATTACATGAATTTCCTTCATATTTCAATAAATATTGTGAGTACTATTTTTCATCATGGCTTTCTAAATTCAATTCAGTGACTAAAGCTACTAGCAATGATCAGATCACTTCAATTATAGGATACAACTATTTGTAGCTATTTCTGGTGCAATTAAAATGTAAAAAATCATCTCTTTAAGAAATTAAGATGGCCACAGAATGGGTCGTGTTGCTAAATCTGTATTTTATATTCACTTTTCTCAGTATTGGAAGGGGGGGAAGAACCGGTTTTAAACTTTAGACATGCAGACTTAAATAAACAAAATCCATTTACAAATTTCTCCTTATAAATTAATGAAATAATGCATGATGGCGTGCACCTCCTACGTAAACCTAAATAAAAGTTTTGTATTTCTACTCCAGAAGAACAAAGCACTAAGTAAAAAGTCTATATTCTTTTCCTGTAGTACTCTCTAACTCTACTTTTTTTTCACATGTGACTGTAATCACCCAGCCATGTAACATACTTGCGTAGTTTGACTGGGTACCATCTAAAGTAATTAAAAGTATTATTTGTTTTTCCTTCCGTTCTTGTATTGCATCACCTGCCAAGTAAAAGGTCCTGGCATTTCCCATTTTTACATGTTTGTAAAATGATTACTACTTCCCACTATTATCTGTATGTGTGAGAGAATCTGCAGCTCGTTCAGACGTGTGTGAGCATGCACATGTTCAGGCGATGGATGTTGGGACAGTTGTTGACCTTCTGACTGATGGCCATGCTTATGTGGAGTATCTGTGGATCTGGGTACCATTTAGCATGACAAAAGTGGCCCTATTTGGCTTTAGCTGGTTGAAATCCATATCCAGTATCTCAGGAATATGAGGTACTTCAAACTGAAGCTCAACTAAGACAAAATTATATTCAAGAAATTATTGGCCTTGGAACTATATTTCATGTTACATTGTGGAAATCCAGCTATTGTCTGCAAATGTCAGATTACACCCATTTTATCTGTGCTGCCCAAATGGATATTTCTCCCATTTGGAACCAAAGTGGTGTGTTACGTTATGATGAAAAACATAGGGAAAACAGGGGAAAAAAAAAAAAATCTTCTATGACCTAATTGTTGAGTTCCTCCATTTCTTATGTTCCTGAATTTATTCATGAGAACAGTCACAAAATCCTTCAAGACCCAACAGAGAATGTAGTGCTACAGTGCAAAGTTCAAGAATACTTAACTGGACAGGGAAAAGGAAGAAATAACACCATAAATAATGCATGGCACAGCTCTAAAAAAGACTGAAAATTTGTTAGTAGAGGACTTTGTTGGGGAGTGTACATGCTATGACCAAATATAACCCCAGGCTTTGGGGACGATACCCTCATTCTTACAGATTTTATTTGCTTCTCTTCCTGTCGCCTTTTTAAAATGCAGTGCTGTGCTTGTACAGTTGCATTTCAGATACTCTGTGAACCACCTGAATCAAAAGCATTCAAGTAATAGGTTGAGGGTTTGAAATTTTGTTTTTGTGTTGTTTGTTTATTTGTTCCAGTGAAGAGTCTCCTTCACTTGCAATGTGATGCTGACACATGCAGACATTTCTCTAATCTGCTTTTGTCTGGGTGGTGTAGTTTGTAAATCTAATGCACAAATGAAGTGGTGTAGTTGCCCCTTCACAGGAAACTAGGGATTCAGGGCAAATGTCAACATTTTCCTTGGGTAGTTCTGAGGGAGTAAAATACATTGTCAGCTATACATATGAAATATACATTTTTCTAGTGTCTGTACATTTTTTAACAAAAAATTGTGCAACCTGTATAGTTATTATTTTGATCTTATCCTACATTAATATGGTTTAACACTCTGCCTACTTGTATTACTGTGATCAGATCTTGTTTTAGTATACTGGGACTTTTAAGTAAGCTTAATGGAAAATCAAGTTTTTACTCTATCAGGGTCACACCATGACAAATCAACTCGGGGCATTTGTAAGCCCCTGGGTATTTTTAATAGTTCTCAATCTTATGCTTTTCAAGGACTATGTTGTTATGATACATCTTTAAAAAACGTAGACTGCATTCAAATAGCAAGGGGCAAAATAGTTAAACTCTTAAGCCAAAAAGCCCAGCTACACAGGAACAGTGCGGGGGTGGGGAGAAGTACAGAAACAAAATAAAAACATTCTACAGCAGGTCTCAAAAACATTAATTAGCAATTTAAAATATCTTTCATGGGAATTTTGTGCCCACTTGTTTACTAATGCAAACTCAAATAGTACCTACAGAAAACCAAGTACCCTACAAGTAGAAGCTGTTCTTCTGGATTTGATACAGTAATGTGAATTTTGTATAGGTTTTGCCCTTCAGTATTCCAGAGGCCTTAAATATATGAAATGGTTGAAATTCTTATTCTTTTAAGCACTGGTTTTGCAGGACCTCTGGGAATTCTAATTTCTTTCCAGCATGCCTCTTTCTGAGCACCAGTGTGTGATGTGGTTTTTCAGCAATGCAACCCAAATTTCAAGCCAGATTCCCTAATGCTAAAGTCTGTGCTTATGCACAGAATTGGCACTGGGAAAACTCACTAATGAAAGATCTCTGCAATTGTATTTGTATGAGGTTTCTTTTTCTTTTTTTTTTTTAATGTGGGCAAATTCCATGGGTCTTAGATATGGAAAGATAGAGAAATATTTTAATAGTGCCTCTGAATGGCTGCAAGCTTTCATTGCTCTTAACAGTATGTTGATAACTGACAGGTTGTGCAAGCCATCTGCTCATCATTTTAAATTAAAGGCAATATTACATTGAAGTTTAGTAGTCACTACATTTGTAGCAATCTACAGATTTGCTGTTCCTGTTTTGTTTGCTCCCCCCCCCCCCGCCCCCAGCATCATGCTTATTCAGGGCAGATGGCATCCTGTAAAAGAAAACAGGATGGCTTCATTTTACAAAGGGAAAGCCCCTGACACTTGGTAACTTGGTCTTTATCTGCCTTTGTGTTTCTCATTTTTATAAATTTGCATTGCAGACTTCACAGATTTTCATTTTAGCTGTGTTAAGCCTTTTAATACAGCCATAACAGCTCAGTCAGCATTACCAAAATGTGCTCAGGTTATTGTGGGTTACATCTAGCTCATAGGCTACAAGTGCGCTTCTATGTGAGAAATTTACCAGCGGAACTGTCCTGGCATAATCATCCTCATGTAACACCCCATGAATGTCTTGTTGGGAATAAGTGTACTTTTCTTTAGTTTATATCACTTCATATTTAGTAGCTTTATAGTAGCAGACAGTACCCAGAGAGAGTTAGAAGGTGTTTCAACAAAAAATGTGCTTCTTTCTCTGCTCTCTTGGGAAATTCAAGTTGCTTTAATTTTTCTTTTTTTAAAAAATATTATTTCCAGCCATCTTTTATTTCTGCAGTCAGGGCGTCAATTAGTTCTGCTTTTAGTCCACAGGAATAGCAGCTTGAAATGTATATCCTTGGAATTTTTGTATCTCATTTTGGCACTAGCATCACCCATTGGCCCAAGTAGCATGTTAATACCTGGGGCCTTTCCACATTCCCTGTATTTGGAATAGAAACTTATGCTAAAGCCAAATATTTTAATTGATGCAATCCTGTATTTACACAGAAAATTGATGAAGTCTTCCCTTCCTGAACCCAACAGAAATAAACAATGTACATCTTCAGGCTTTCACTGGTCTGTTCCGAAGGAGCCCTTTCTCCCTGCTATATTATCTGGTTTTCACAGGATTTCCTTGTTTTCAGTGGAATTGTATGGATTCACCTTTTCAAAGCAACAGAGCCCTAAGAGAGAAAAACTCCTTCACAATATTTTTAACCTTGTTCATGCTTTCTCATGATAAGCGATAATATTCAGCTGGTTTTAGTCTTTGCTGCAGAAAGAAGTATTTTCCCAGAAACCTTCAGAAATATCTTCCAGGCTAAGAGCACCGTGGTCCCCCTCATCAAGACAGTTAGATCAGTGCGAGTGCATTATCCTTGGGAACTCCTGGTTTAATTAGATTGAGATTCTTTGACTTTATTGTCAGCTTTTTTTCATTTACATGATGTTAAGGAACGATAGTTATGAATTTAGTCTGACCAATGAGGTCCGTACATGTATAACCTAATGTCCTCACTGCTATTCTCTCATATGATTACTAGAATTCCAGTATTTCTTTTTATTCTTAAAAAAGGTACCATCTAGGGAAACTCTACAGCCACTATAAATTGATGTTGTAAGAGTAAATTTTCTTTTAAATTGAAATTTCTAATAATAAAAAAGATTCCCGAGAATTGAACCTAGATATGAACGTAACATTTTATTTTTTTTTTACTGTATCCCTCACTGTATTAAAGATTTATGTGAGATGTCATATAGATGTAAACCAGAAAAATCAAATGGGCTTAGGCTTTCCCTTCTTAGGGACATATCTGTTATCTCCTGATTTATTTTCAGCTTTGCTTTCTTGTACCTGCATTTTTTGATGTAACACAACCAGCATGGGCTTGTACACGTAACTGCTGTGGATGTACAGTAGGAGCAAAAGAATTTTCTTTATTTTAATTCTCTAATCTCTATCAGTCATTTTGGGTTGATAAGAAACAATAGCTACAGAAGGAAAAGCTACTTGCAAATTGATTAATGTTCCCACCAATTAGTTCAGGTCTTTCTCATTCTTTTTTTAAAAAAACCTTCCTTTAACTTTTAAAAGCCTGCTCCTGCAAAACTTGTGTTCCTGAGATTTTTCTTCTTCCACTCTGCCAGAAGGGCAGAGTACTCATCTTATAAACGTGGCCTTGTCTAAATCTGTATCTCTGGGAAATCCTCACTGGCCGTCCAGCTTTAGCTCTCTGTTAATAAAAAGCATGAAGTGTAACTTCCTCAAATGCTTCCACAAGCCAGCCTAATGCTTTCCAACTGCTCTCTGTCTTGAGTGACATTCTGACAAACATAGACAAAACCACCTGTAATTGTCTGGGTTGGTAGCTTTGCCTTGCTAGAGCTGCAGCTATCAGTATGTGATGACAAATTTGGTCCAGTCATATATGCATATATATGTACAAGTACTTTTAATAGGAAAAGTACATACTGGGAGAAGAGAGAACCTGCTGTCTTCTCTACTTGAGATATTTTGCTGACTTCCTGTGGGACTTGCTCACAGAAACTTGTAATTACTTCATCAAATAATCTTTATGTAACTTACGATATACCTTTGCCTACTGATGGTTTTTTTTTTTTTTTTTTTTTTTGTAAGATCAATCTTGTACAGAAGATAAACAATGAAAAAATGAGCCTGCCATTTTAGGTTCAGCTTCCCACATTCACCTGCCTTTTCAAGCGTAAAATAGAGTGGAGAATTAGGAATTTATAGCCCTGTATTGGAAACAGCTAATATGAAAGCAGAAGGACTAAATGGTGACATTTTAAGGACTCTAGAAGATTTCTGAAATGATTAGCAGCTGGTATTTAACAATGGGAGGGTGATTATAGCTTCTGGCTAGATTTTTAAAAATGACTAATCATTTTAGGCACTAGTGCTGTGAAGTTCCAACTTGCATGCATTGTAAACACTCCTGATTTTCAGGAAGGAGGGGGTACAAAAGCACCCAAAATGAAGATTCTTCAAATCACAAATTGTCTCTGGAGACAATTTCCTAAAATGATCACAGAGGGGTTGCATTTATATAATCAGAATGTTAGAATAAAGCAGAAACAGGAGGAAGTTCAGAACTGGAAATCCTGAGACTGTGTGGAGTTTTTCTATTTTTCAGGTCACGGCTTACAATGTCCATGTTGGAAACTATGACACAATGGCTTAAAAATGCCCACAACTTCTCACATTCTTTTTCATGTTCCTTGAATTTGAAAGGTCCACAAAGCCTGAAGGATATTTTTAATAACGTTTAAAATTATCAGTAAACTTTAAGAACAAAGAGTTCTGCATCAAATGGTATTCCTTTAATCCATATTTAATGTAATTACGAATAATTTGACATTTAGAATTTGATTGGATTGTTGTGTGCCAGACCTTAAAGACTGTAAAGCAGACAAGCACTTCCCATTATTCACAGCTACTGCATAAACAAAAAAAAATTATGTTCAAATAATTTCTGAAAGCAGCATTTGGAATATGAATAGAAATGTTCTTCTGTAACAGAAAAAATTAAGGGGCCACTCCTGCAATGAATACTTTTGCACTGGCTCAGGATTTCTTACTACAGGATTACATTGCTAGATCACGGCATTAGACAGTCTTACTAAATTGCTTTTGAGATATTTGCAAGTACTTAGCAGGAAAATAATTCAAAATTATTAGATACAAATTCAATTTCCAAGCTAACATTTATGGGAATCTGGTGATAATGATGTTTGATTTTTGTATCTTAGGCTAATATTTTTTTGAGCGTTTTCTTTCCTAATAATATGTTTTTAAATTAATAAATTGATAGCTAAAATAACTTGTGTCCTTATGTGTCAGATAATGATCTATAACTTCATGGCGCCCTAGATTTCAGAAGTTATATCTACGTTCTGTAACCTATCTTCGTATTTATCCTTTGTTTTTGAAGAATAATGATAACTGTGCAATTTTTGCTTTTCCTTTATAGATGCCTTATGCTTTGTTGAAGATACATGAGTATATAATGCCCTTGTACCTTACTACTTAATTGAAGATGACTGATAAGCAGCAGATGCACTAAGCTGTAAAATATCTCCCTTTTAGCCCCTGTCTCTTTAAGGTCACTCTTTAAATCTAGTTACTTTATATGTTTAAGAAAATTTGCTTCCTTTCTATGGTATGTTCTTATAATTTTCCTCTTTTCTGAAATGACTGCAACTACCTGTGATTCTGCTTTTAGAAATGGTTTCCTATTTGGTTAGAAACAAGAAGAAACAGAACTAAACCCCTCCCTATGTGACAGCTGATGATGTTCAGGGTGACCTAGGAAGCTGTTGCTGTCCCTAATGTGGGGGCAGCCACCCACCCCATTACTCTGCAAGAACTGCTAAGGGGCAAAGATTGCACTTATCTGCTCTTTGTTACAATTTCTGCCCTCCATTTTAATGCTTCACATCCACCTCCCCTGAGGAGAAACTATTTTCAGTTTCCACTGCCCTGAGAAACTTGCATTTTAGTCAGCTTTATTTTAACAGTGTCTTCAATGTCTGTAAAGCAATTGCTATAGGGATAGGTGCCAAGATTGCTTGCCTTTGCGCGAAAGAGTTCGAGCTCTTAAAGTGCCTGGCTCTTACCACTATCTAGGCTCTTCATCAAGAAAGTGATTTCTACAGCCTGTAGAAATAACTGGAAATGAAGGTGTTTCTGAAAAAATACCTTTCATAGCCAAGGCAGCTCAGCTGCCTCTGACGGGGAACCTCTACAGGCTAAGAAAGATGGAAATGAGGAAAGCCTGTAAGGCTGCAAGTCAATGAGCAATGTCACCAGGAGAAATTTCCCTTCATGAACAATAAGTCCTAACTGAGGAGAAAAGTGAAGAAGTACCCTGGCTAAAAGCCAAGAAGTAGTAAAGCATTAGGTGCTGGAAGGCACCGAAGGCAAGGATGTGTAAAGCGGGGGAGACGGAGGGGCTCGGCTCCTGCAAAGTGTACTGGGGAAAGGTGTGTGTGCTGGGTGGTAGATAAATGTGAATAGGAGAAAGGAATATCAGAGGAATAGAAAACGTGCAAAAAAGAAATTAAATTAATGCAGTTACATGGCCTAATCATGTTTTGCAGCTGAAAATATGTATTTTTGTAACGTCACTTTTCTGTGGTGAACAGTTGTTGGTTTTCACATGGGGACCTTGCGTGCTTGCCAAAGGCAGGACAAGCAATGCCTACATCACTTCTACTTACACAAAACACTTGGGTACCCCAAAATGTTAGTATTGAGGTTTTGTGTGATTGTAAAAAACCCCTTTTTTATGGTTTTCTGAGATAAGCAGTATACTATTAAACCCTGGCTCTGGAACTGTTTAGCTGCCAACAGCCAGCCCAAGAGCAGGAGTCAACAGTACCTGCAACTTGCATCATGTTTCTGTGGACCTCACCCATATGCAAGCTTTCTATGCTTGCTTGATATCCGGGGAAAACACTGCAAGTGTTTTTCTGCCCTTTTCCAGAGGAATTAGGTTATAAAGAAGTACTTAGCAAGTTTCTAATTTCTATTTATGTAGGACCTAGAAAACCTTTTTTTTTTTTTCTCCCTCTGGAAACTCGAGGCATTCATGGTCCAAATTTTATTTGTAAAACTAAGTATACAGGGATGGATGTCAGATCCAATTGAACAGAACCTGTTGTTGGTTAGCTCTTTCCTAAGTTATTCAAGCTGTTGGTTAGCTCTTTCCTAACAGATATCCAAGCAGACAAACCCAATTTTAATCTGTTCTTCCACCTATTCCCCTACTCCATGTTGCTAAAATAGCACTCTCAGTACTGGGAAACACTCTCTTAGCTGAAACTGAGGAAGTGATTTAGGTCTTGTGGGGCTCTGCAACATTCACATAGCAACAGAGGAGCTCTAGGTGTGGAGTGTTTGATCATTGTCATCACTAAAGAAAGGAGATGTGGTTCCCGTCCTTTCCTGTCTGCTGCTCCTGCATTGCAGGGATGGGAATGAGCATCCAAGTGAGATGGTAGTTGCTTTTCCTCAGTAGCAGTGCTGACATAAATGGATGTCAAAGTACATCCTCAGTGAGTTGAACCTGGCAAGCTCTGGTAGTATTTTGCACCGGCAGGAAGGCACAAATCTGCCACAGGAAGACAGAGGTTCCATTTTCTAAATTTTACTCAAAAATGCCCAACAGCTTATTGGTGAAGAAAATGGGTCTGGTTTTCTCCAAGGCACTTGTATTCCAGCCATGTGATTCAAAACACATTTTGAAATAGCAAGAAAGAGGAGAAATACATGAAAGTTGTTCAGAATCAATGTCTGACCATTTTGCTATCTTTGAGATTTCTTTTAGTAAATTTCTATATACAAATCCAATATGAAACTCTACCTTTTTCCAGTTCTGAAGTTCAAGTCAAAATTCACTGGTTTTAATATCTGTTTCAATCTGTCACTAGGAATTCAAAAGAGAATTTAAAAAAAAAAATTCAAACAAGCAACCTAGTCTTAGAGGGAACTGAAAAGCAGAGTACAGTGTAGCAAGTTCAGACATTAAAAAGCAAGAGAGAATATAATATGCTCTGTGCAATGCAGCTGTGGCTAAATGCTGATTCGCACATTAGGACTAGATTAGCATCATTCAAATGTGACCTGCATATTGAATAACTATCACAAGTATACTACCATTGATAAAAAATGAAACTGCACAGTACAGTTCAGATCTAATATACCACCCTTTTGTGTTTTTAGATTCTACAGAAGTGTAAAGAAAGAGCTATTACTTTTAAATTTTTATAAAATGCATGTAATTTTTTCTCCTATGAAAGATCAGTTTGATACTCAGTGTGTTTATAAATCAGAATATTGCTATATAAGTGATTGTCTTTTAGCCACTCAAAGACAAGAAATATTCAAAGAAACGACCATATAAATGTTGATTATTTCTATTCTGAAACCATCAAAATTGATTTAAGGTGTTGTGGCCAGCTTATCACAGACTATGTGGGTACAGTGCCTGCATGACTTGACTTTGAACATTTTAAACTTCAAAAGGACCTTAAATAGATAAATCCATCTGATTCACTTTCAAATAAAATGTCATTTGTGCTTGACATGAAGGATGTGTTGTGCAGGAAAGCCCCCTAAGAAGTTCTGTGTTAGTTAAGTGGTGAGCTTTAGCATAATGATTTTCTGTAACATTTCCCCAACTTTTCACACCAGTCTTTCTTTGCAAAAATTAAAGATGAGTGTCCTCGCTGAAACCACACAGGAAACAGAGGCACATCTGGTGTGTTGGTGGTTATATCCTGAGATAAACATGTGGCACGCTGGCTGCCCATGTTGCTTTCCAGGAAACAACCTGGCCCACCAGTGGCCCAGCACGCTGCCCACCCCAGGCAGCCATTGCCTCTCTGAATTTTGGCATATCTCACCAATATAAAAAGCCTATGTGGCATATGCTTAAGGCGTCAGTGTTGTGGCAGAGGTTTGGGGCATGCTGGAGTTTTATGGTGAGAAGAAGGGCTTGTCTGAGAAATGTGAAGGGCTGCTGGTAGGCATAGAGTTCGCTCCACTCAGGCTGTCCTCTCAGCCTCCACAGGCACTCTCTTACATGCTTTCTGCAGCTATGCCCAGGGACAGAGGACAGTTTTTCAGACTGTGCAAAGGTAAACCAGAAAATTGTGCCTCTCCGAATGTGCAGTGGGGAAAAGTTCACTAAATTCACATGGAAGTGATAGGACAAGAGGAAATGGCCTCAAGTTGCACCAGGGAGGTTTAGCTTGGATATTAGGAAAAATTTCTTCACTGCACGGGTCATCAGGGACTGGAATGGGCTGCCCAAGGAAGTGGTTGAGACCCCATTCCTGGAGGTATTTAAAATATGTGTAGATGTGGTGCCTAGAGTCATGGTCTAGTGGTGGATGTGGCAGTATTAGGTTAACAGGTGGACTTGATGATCTTAAAGGTCTTCTCCAACCTACATGATTCTATGAAGACACCAGAGAGAGCTGCTTTCTTCTTTATCTGCCAGACTAGAATGAATTTTCTGCCCAGGGATACCTAACAGATCTCATAACAAAACCAGATCTGGATTTAAATAGCCATCTAACACTGGGTAGACACACAGAAATGCTTTACATACAAGAGATCTACATGTGTGCATAGTGTCTCTATGCACAAGTGTATTAGTGGTAAACTTGTATGTAAAGGTAAACCTGCCCCTCCTATCTAGTAGATGGCATCAGGCTTGCTCAAGTATTTTCTGATTTTGGTGGGGGTTTTTT
This sequence comes from Gorsachius goisagi, assembly GCA_018403395.1. Taxonomy (NCBI): domain Eukaryota; kingdom Metazoa; phylum Chordata; class Aves; order Pelecaniformes; family Ardeidae; genus Gorsachius; species Gorsachius goisagi. Next base: position 137,795 of record BOSO01016464.1, read on the forward strand.
GTTCATTGCTGTCTAGTGATAGATAGCCAGCTTTTCCCCAGTGACTTTTTACTCAATGTCCAAAAGTAATATTGAACTTTTGCTAAGACTTTGCAGAATGTAGTGAAGTAAATCATATGCCCCTTACAACTGAATGATAGTGAGGTGTGAACCCTAAGGTTCTTGCCAAAGGTAATAAACAGACACAGTAAGAGAATCAGGGTATTGGAATTTTGAATTTCCAGACACCTCCACACAAACCAATAGATCCAGTTAAGGACTCACACTTCAAGTGGTGTACATAGGTACTCAGATTTTCTGAGTGGAAGTGTGTACCTTAGCCATCTGGTCATATTATCATATACTGTTAAGGTGGGTCTACTAAGGGTGTGCTTTCTAAAATCAGACACCTTGTAACAGAGAAAGCTTTAACATGAACAATGGCTTTACAATATATTTTCTTAAAAACACCCCCAACCCCCTCTAAGTCATATTTCATGAGACATTCCCCGCCACAGTTGTGCGCTAATGGCTGATTCTACATATCTGTACTTTCTCTGGAGCGGGACAAGGGCTGGCTGGGATTTATGTTGTGTAGGGGGGGGGTTCCTCGAGTCCAAGATGTAAATCAACCCACTAGAATGGGAAATCAGAGCAATTGATGAAGTGCATACAAGAAAGGAAAATGTCAGATTATTTCCTGGCACTGTATGGAATACAAGCCACATGTGGAAATATGCTTGAATGATAACTCTCATGAAATACTTGCTTACCAAGAAATGAGATCCATTCATCCCCAGTTTTTCTACAACCACAGCAGATTCGGGCATTCCAAACTGAGGTGAGAAAAAAATGGAGTTATTACAATAGTATGAAATGTGACATTTGTAAACAAACTAATATTTCAGTTATGGAAATCTTTATATTGTTTGGCATGGATAATTAGAAAAAGAATATTGGAGAGAATAACAGTATGCTTAGAAATAGGTAGAGACTTCCACAAAAAAGTTAAGGCACAGTATTATCTCTTTCTTAGGAAGAAAGGTTACAGGGGATAAGGACTGATAAACTTGTGAATGGAGTAGGCAAGATGAAATTGGGAAGCATCAAATCTAACATAAATGGAACAAAGAGCGCAGCAGAAATAAACTGTGGAACTTTAATTGCTAGGGGATAAGAGGAGGCCAGCGTTAGAAACAGGTTAAAAGGGCTTATGTCACAAGCTACCATCAGTAGCCATGCCGTCACCTCAGGAAATGGTTATAACGCTGACTGCTGGGAAATGAAGGCTGTGTAAGGGAAGGCCTCGCCGTTACATGCCCGTTTCCCAACCCTCTGCATGCCCTGGCTGTGGCTTGGCTTCAGCACCAGATGATTGGGCTAAGTGTGTCCTGCGGTTCCCATGATCGATGGGCATTGCTGGAAAGAATTCAGAGTCAGAAACAGGATTTCTTTTCTGTAACATAGTTGTGGTGGTGGTGTTTTTTAAGAAAGTTGGTGTTGATTATAAATGAAAATGAAACAGGAATGTTCAAAAGTAGTAGTTCTTTATGACAGAAACTAAAACTAAACAGTAATTTGGAAAAAAAATGGACGCGTTGGAGTTCCCTTATTAAAAAGCAGTAAGGAATGGAGCAGGGCTGACGATGTCCTAATACTTTCACTGCTGTTTTAGTCTGGCTTTTTGAAGAAATTGCACTGTTATGCATGCAAAGCGGGGAAAAAAATCTAGAAATCATATAGTTTAGCTTTAGGTAGTCCCGTGAGGAGCAGGGGTTTGGACTCAATGATTCTTATGGGTCTCTTCCAATTTGAGGTATTCTATGAAATATTTGCTTTAAGGATGTGCTACTCTTGAAATGAGTTTCGGTATTTATAATGCTCAGCTGTAAATTTCTGTAGCTGTAATCACCAACTCAGACACTAACAGAGGAATATTAGTGAAAATAAATTATTCTCAGAGAAATATTTATGTGGATTTTCTAATGTAATTCTTTATTTCTAGAATACCTAAAACTGATCACACTTAGAAACTTTCAAAGTGTATTTTATCTACTATTTGATATAAAATGTCATACTCAAGACATATATTCAGACAGTTTGACCTATAAGCCAATATTTCTACGTTTGAGTTTATAAATTGTTCTTTTATGCTATGACTGGGAGAGTGCTGCTTGTTTGCAGTACAGAATAGATTACAGTTCAAAGGGGAGGGTTGCTGTAGGTGTTGGACCAACGGTTGCAGGATGTGTTAATTTGCCATCGGTTGCACTGATGTTGCCGGAGAGGCAAAGAATCAAGGTAATGCACAGTTTCTGCTCTCGGCTTTTGTTTATTTATTTCTGGTTATTGGCTCTATCTCTAGTTATTTGCTCTGATGAGCTGCTTTTGTGCTTTGCCTTATGCTATTAATCACGCATGTAACTTTTGTGTAAGGGAAAATTTGATCTTTTTACATCGTTAGCTTGTCAGACAAGCAGAAGACAAGCAGATGTCTCACTACTAGTTTTTAGTGATGACCACTGAACCTTTCATTTGCTTACAAACACCTTAATTCCATACCATTAAAATCAGTACTGAGGAGAGGGACTAGGCTACACAGCAAATGGAGGCCAAGTAGATAAACTCTGAATGCACCTGGAATACCTTAGTGTAGATGCAAGATAACAGGGGAGTAAGTATATGTGCCTGAGTAGCAAGCTTCCATTATTATCTTCACTTATTCATCAGCAAAAAAGCAAAATCAATAGGGTTAATTATTTTTTTAGTAGTAAAGTTACTGATTTTATACAAAATGCCTTTTGTGAGGCTGGAAACACTTTGGAGAATGGTCTGTACTTTGGACACACAAGATGATGTTTTGGAAACATCATTAAGTCTGCAAAGTTAAGGAAATGCCAAAATTCATGTGTACATACGCCTCATACATATATATTATGGCACTGACCTCAGTATACCTCTTCTAGAAGACCCAGCCTCAGTCACAGCACCTAAGAGCTGATGTGAATTTCCTGAACTGCTGTTCCATATATCACATTCTGTTCAGTGCTCCGTGCTTGTTTGCCATCTTGTACACCTGTACTGCATAGTATTTAAACCTTCTCTGAACCCAGAATGATTTGTTGTTTTTTTTTTTTCCTCTTGTTTGGAGCTGTTCTACAGTACTCTTCATTATCAGAGTGCTTCCAGAAGCATTAGTTAACTGCATTTTCTAAGATCACCCTATGAGATGAAAACTCTATTAGCAGGGGGAGTTGAGGTGCATGGGAAATAAAACTCATACAGTATCCAGTGGTTTTGGATGCCAAACTAGAGCCATTTAGGAACTGAGGGATATACGTGTATATTTGCACATTTAGGATTTTGGCACTTTTACCTGAGCAGAACTGTCACTGTGGGTACAACTCTCACCTCTTACCACTTTTGCAAATCAGAGCCTGGAATTTCATGTCAAGCACTCAGGAAATGTCATGTTTTTTCTGGCCGAGTTACATGGCTTCAGGTAGAAATGCTGAGCTAGGGCAGTGACAGAATCTGATATTCCAAGGCAGAATTGAACTGACATTGCCATGAATTCATTCTCTTTCAGCAAACCCTGGCCTTGTGTACGTTACAATTTCTATAATGGCCCAGAGTAGCGGACAAAATGTACGGGTTTCTCTGCATTGAAAGAGGCAGTTTTTTGTGAATGGAAAAGGCAGCACGCAAAGAAGCAATTGCAGACTATCGTAATGTGTATGTAAAAGGGGGCAAATTCAGGTTATATACGTAATCCCACTTCTGGCACTTTTAAAATTGAGCTCTTGTTTCTGCAACCTTACCAGCATTATTTTAGGGTTCCTGTATGTGTATGCCCAGTCTCTGGGGGGCAGGATGCAGCACAGCCCCCCGCTGCGTTGGCTGACCATGGAAAGGATGGCAGTACCTGGTGCTCAGGCTCTGGTAGCAGGAGCTGAACAGCTCTGTACGTGGTGGCCACAGGCAAATAGCTGCTACTTCCCAGTGCTTGTCTTTGATATGCAGAATGCCCAAACACCTAATGCCCGTTACACTGTAGTAATTAGATCACTTAGCTGCTTTAATCAGTGATGTGAGTGGAAGCATAGGCATTAACAGCTTTTTATAAAGTTGGAAGAGTCTCTCTTAACAAGTATGAAGCCGGTAGTTAGGGCATGCCTGCTGAAATTTCCCTGGAAGCCTCTGAGTTGTTGAACAATTGTTATTAATTTTCTGTCTTCTATTCTGCTGTAGAATTACAGGGTACTTTAAAATCATTATTTCTTCTATTAATTAGTCTGATTTCCTTTAAGCTGAAAGGCTTTGAGCTAATTAATCCTCTGAGTAGCTGTTCACAGTAATAAGTTCGCAGTTTAGCTGATACATTATCATTATGGTATGCATTAATTCCATAGAACAGGTTACCTTTCTCAGCGTGGGGACACTGGTCCACCTGTGATACATCTGCATTGAAAAACTTGTGTATGGGTTTTTTTTTTTAATTGTACATGCATGAACATTTTTATGCACAAGGCAAAATGGAAAAAGAATAATAAAAAAATGAACATTTAAACTTTGGCCTACTTTTTACATGGCTACAAATGGAACTCTTTTAGAGTTTTTTAGAGTTTTATTTTTCTTGAAAAAGATTGTATTCTTCAGTTGAAAAGGATCAGAAACCTGAATGACAGTAAATTCCTACTGTTGGTGTAAAACAGGTACTGTAAAAAATTGGTGCTTCTACAGACAGAAATAGGATGAACACAAGACGGAAGTCATCCTATATATATAATTATATAGAGAAACTTGCATTAAAAAAACCCCAAAGTAATGTAAAATGAGACTATATATCAAAATGCAGTAAATGGATTTTATCACGTAAGTAAGTTACAGGTAGAAGTCTAAAACCTGAGTCATAGTATTCAGTACATTACAAGGAAAAATCAAATATAGAAAAAAAAGGATCTATCAGGGATGATCTATTTTATATATCTTGGAGGAGATTATTCAGGTAGTGAAAGGATGACTAAAGACAAGCTTGGAATATTTTGTGCAATTCAGGTTATTTTATATGTACTAGAAACGACATTGCAGAGCTAGGAAAGGTACAAGCAGACAAAGGACTAATTTAAGAAAAAAAAAAGCTGAAGTACCTTCAATTAAGCAACATCTAGCAACTACTGTGGGGATATATGCATTGAGAAGAAAAGATGAACAGTAGATTCTTATTGACAAGCTGTAAATTTTAAAGCAATATTAAAATACAAAATCTAGACGCACTTCCAGTGAAATGGTTATTTCTTCCCAGCAGGAAATAAATTGGGGCATGAAATACCTTTTCTATTATAAGAAATATCTCTGTGAGCAAACATTTTTATATGATTTGCCATATAGGAGACCTTAGCTAGCAGCTTCTACCATGAATTAAAATTCTACAAAAAACAGGAGAACACCAAGAAGCTCACATAATATTAGTAAGTTCTTGGGGGTGACAATCACTGGCTAATCTATTTTGCTGACTATCTGTCTGTGCTAGATTTAGGGCAAGATACCCATTTTTCAAAGATAAATCCCGTGAGAGCTTTTGCTAGCTGTATATAGACTGGACTGTCTGAAGTGTTGCATATACATTCAGTACCTGTCTTAGGAGATCTGCAACTTGAAAAGCTGTCCAGTTCTCAAATTCCTCTTGAGATGGCAGTTTTGTGGCCATGTTGCTATCCAGCAAGAAAGACTTGATCTATACAAGTAACACCGAACCGTTGCTTTGCTGGTTTTTACTGAGCTGCTGTAGAAATCCTAGGAGGAAGTCCTTTTTGCAACTTTTTTCCTGTTTGCTCACTTGAAGTGAACGCCTATAAAGGGTGATTTAGGAAGTGCCAATATTCTTTTACGAGTGACTCTTTCCGGTATAAAGAAACTCTTATTATATCAACATATGCAAACATCTGTCATTACTGAAATCAGTTAAACAATTCTGCTGAAAATCAGTGTATAAAATATTTCTGAGTCATCAGCATCTTAGAGGTTTAAATATGGAAACTATTTTTCATGCCTATTACAAAACCAATGTCTCTTGCCTACCTTGAACTCTTTGATCCAGCTGCTTGGATCTGCCTTCAGATTGCCTTTGACTTGCTTGTGGTTTTTGACGTATTGTACTGTGGTGTTTAGATTGAAAAAATAGAGCTCAGTTGCAGAACTTCTACTTCCATTTTGTCACATCGTATAATCTCATTCTTTGTCATTAAATTCACTCCAGTTCTACATTATCTTTTCAAACAGTAGGGCTAACATAAAATGCTTGTACTGAGTCAGACCACAAGCTCATCCAGCCCAGCATCTTTTCTGACTGTGGTCAGAAATGAGCTACCTAGGAAACCACATAGAAACAGGGCAAGGGTGTAAGACTTCCATAGTATTCTCTCAGTCTCCAACCATTTTGTACTCAGGAGCTTACTGATGTGGATAAGGTTTCTACAGATGTCGCATGCATATGTATCTCATATGTTACACCAATGATTCCCAAATTTGGAGCCATGACTGTTTATCCTAAAGAGGGAGATGTGCACTGGACTGAGCAGGCACATCTAGGAATCGCTCCTGGGCTGCAGGAGGAGGAAGACAGAAGTTTTTGGTGGAGGCTGGGACTCAGATGGAGTCGAGAGGGAGCAGAGCCAAGTAGGCTCAGGATGGGCGCTTCTGCCCCTTCCCACCCCTGCCCAGCCATCTCCTCTGAGCTGCGTCCCTGCCCCACTAGCAGCCCTTCTCTGCCCCTTCGCCTCTAACACAGATTACACTTCCACTTCGAGAGGAGCTGCATACGTAATACTTAAATTGGAGAACGGGGTGGGGTGCAGATTCTAAAATGGAGCAAGGGGGAGAAGTTTGAGAGCCACACTGCTTTGTAGAATGGGCAATAAGATTGCAAAGATGCAGCTGCAGCTGCTGAAACAAACCCAGATTATTTTGCTCAGCAGTTCTGAGTCACCACTACAGGAGAAATATGAAAGCTTCCATAAAAGGCTGGAGACCAAGGAATGTTATATTCTGCTTTCCAATTACTCTTCCTGTTTTATTTCCCAGTGCAAAATGGCTTTGGGACACATGTTCAAAGATTAAAATGGACTTCAGCTAAGTTGAAATGTCTCATCTGCTATCCTTCAAATTTTCCTGCCTGTATTTTTGCTGTTAGAGTGACTGATAGGTCAGTTGTTGCCAGTGAATACTCTTAACTCTTTGCTATCTTACGACTTTGGAGCACGTAGAATCTGGCAAAACTAACTCCTGGAATTTCAGAAACGCAGAATTGAGATAGAAGCCCTTGCAACTTAAGCTTTGCCCTCTCAGAATAATCTCCAAGAGCCTGGCTGACACACTATAAGAAAAATTATGTTGAATTTCATAGCGTTTCATAGTGTTCAATGTTTCATAGTGTTGGCTGTGAGTTTTTCCAAGGGGGGCAACATCTCCCTGGATGGTGGGAGGGAGCAATACCCTCTTCCACTGTGTACAGGACCAGAAGAGAGAGGTGGATGTATTAGTTTGAGTGCAGGAGTGACTGTGTCACTAGTAGGGTCTTCATGTATGGTGGAGGTGGGAAGCATCTGGGTGGGAGATATGTGTAACTTACAGGTTTAATGGTTGCTTAGGGGAAGCAACAAAATAACAGATGGCATCAGGTGTGAAACGAATAAAGTGAAGCACAGCAATGCTGTTATTTCTGCAGTACAGGCTGAGTTTGGGTGCTGAGTAGGTGTGAGCAGTACTAGTTCAGAACATCTCAAAGGCAGATTAAAAATAGTCTTTTAAGGATTTTGCGATTCAGTGTGTGCTGCCAGTAGTACCTTGCTCCCCTTCCTACAACGGCCCATTAGGCCTGTAGCATTTCCAGAGATACTGGCGTGCAAGGAGCTGCTCCTTGCTGCCTGCTGCCCTCCGCTGTTCCTACACTGCGGGGTAGCGTGAGCCGAGGCTCTGCCCTGCCAGCTCACCCAGCTTGCTGTGTCCAGGCCTCCCTCTTCTCCCACCTGGCTTCTCTTGCTCTCCCCCAACACTGACTTCTGGCTAGTTTTCCTATTGCTGCCTGCGTTGTATTCTGGGTTCTCTGGAGAGTATGCTCAAGAAGGCAATGCTTATGCAGTTCACATCTCTTCTCTGAGTGAGACAGAGGTCTATTTGGGAAGGTCGTGCTCAGTCTTTGTGTTCCCAAAGGGGCTGTAGCAGAGGTGGTTGAACCACAAGGACTGCAGCTTGCAAAAAATATTTTGCCATTTGTGTTTTAGTCAGATTAAAAATGACAACAACAACAAAAAATTAAATACAGGGACATGGGGAGGCTCATCTGGGATCCTGCAGCTGATGCTAATATTGACGTTGGCTTGATCAATGCTGTTGTTTTCTTTCCTCAAGTGTGCACAACAAAAAGGAATATTATTATGCACTACACTTGCTTTCCACTATCCTCAAGGGGATTATTTCAAGAATTGTTGGCTAGGAGGACCCCAGATTCAGTTGCCAATTCTACTTACTACCCTCATACTTCCAGTTACTCTGTGCAGTATATCACCGTTCATGGAAATACAAGTAATTATGTGCACTTGAACACACATTGGCTGTGTGGGCTGTGGTGGGGGGGGATCCTTAAGCAGAATTTTGAGGTTTCTGGAATCCAGTCTTTTTCTTTCCAAATGGCCAGGTGCCTGTGCATAACTTTCAAGCAGATTGTAGAGACTTGAATGAGAACTAAGACCGGCCCGGGGCAGGTCATGCTTACTCGCTACTGAATATTCCCTGGAGCCTCTTGAGCTGGGATGGACACTGGGAGACTTAAAAATGTGTTTGGGTACATGTGCAGAATGCACTCTGTTATTTTAAACTTGTATCTAACTGGAGACATTTACAATTTTCGTCCTACTGTTTACAATTTCACTCCTCAAAAAAAGGCAGAAATCTGATTCTGCATATTTAGAAATTTCATTTTTTGTGGACCCCTTAGCAAAAATGACATCTAGTACTTGATAACTACCAAGTTTGAGAGGAATCTTAGTTAATGTGTGCATTTTATACATCAGGTAATTTGACCCTTAAACAGAAAGTCCTTCTCATACATAACTTGTGCATAAAGCAGAGTTAACACATCATTACAGTATATATTTGTTTTTTTTTTTTCCCCCCTACAGTCTGGAATGTGAAAGTCACTAAGAGGCATATTTTTACAGGCTACAGCTCCTTGGTGTTTCATAAAGTTTGTTCTCAATTTGTGATTTCATAGAAATCATTAATAAACAGTATAAAATCTGATTCCTAGATCATACCACTGGCATTTCTTACTAAATAAAACTATATATTTTCATGAAATTAAGCAGTAAATGTGTTAATTTATTTCAAAACTTTCAAAGTCAAGTCTGCTTTGCAAAAACCCGTAGCAGCTGCATGCAGCTTATTTTACTGGATATAACACTGGAATACTGCTCTTGGGAAAACATACTTGAGCAAAATAGCTCAATGAAGTATTACTGTATATAAAAGATGAGCCATTGTCACTGATTGTTTTTTTTTTGCCCATTTACAAAGTAATGAAAGGAACATGACTTACCATATATTCATGTTTCTTCTCCCGAGCACACATGTTGGAGTTGATTCCAAGTAAGTTAAAGGAGCAGTTTCTCATGTCTGCTCTCCCCACTTAAACTGTCCCATATGTATTTTGTTGTTGTTAGTGTGATTGACAGGCTTGGCATTCATGGTGGGTGGGAGAAAAACATTCTTAAAGTAAAAAGCTGGAATAGTGTCATAGTCTCAATAAGCTCACAGAGAACATTGGAAAATGAAGGTTTACTTAGTTATCTGTCTAGAAGTTTGATAAAATTTTGCTAATAGGTTTTGTCTCTTTTTTTTTTTTATTTTTTTTATTTAACAGGAAATAAAAATAACAGAATCATCAGAAATCATGGGGTCTGGAAGGGACCTTGGGAGATCAAGGGAGGGTTTCAGCACAGAGGCAGGATCAAATACAACTAGAGCAAATTGGCTCTGTATTGGAAATCAGTTTGGTAACCCCTTTTTCTAACTGAGAGTTCTTGGGGTAGTGTCAGGTTCACCACGTCCTTGGGTGGCACAGTGGGAGGAAGAACTCTAATAATTCTGTGCTATGCTGCTGGAGGATGCAAGGGAACGTGCCCATTGGCAAGGATAATTGCTGCCTAAGCACCAGAGGGGCTGAACCTAGACCTCCTCTCTTTCCTGAGGAAGCAAGCTCCCTTTCCTTAGTATTTCTTCATAAGTAATGATTGTCTTGTTCAGTCTTTTTGTTCTCAGCGCTCTCTTCAGTTTGGCTCCACCTTAACTGAAAAAGAAGGTGACCAAAGTGGTCCCAGTATACTATTCTTTATCCTGTGGTAACTGCTTCTGTCTCAGGTGATATCCCAATGTACTTTAGAAATGTGCTTGTTATTCAACATCCATGTTATTAACAAAATACTGAATACAATTAAGGTCCCATTCCTTGGGACCCTACTTGAAATACCCACTGAGTTTGAAAGTGATTCGCAGATACTTCTCAATGTGAGCCAGATGAACACTTACAACGTACAGTACTTCTATCACATTTCTCTAGTTTGCGTGTGATGATTTTTATATGGGACCACATCAAAAGCCTTAATGATAGTATGTACTTTGGCCCCTTATCTACTAGGTAGCTGTGATATTGAGGAAGGAAATGAGACTGATTTGACACAGTTTGTTCCTGACAAGTCAGTTTTTACTGCAGTATTAAAGAAACAATTTATTAATATGTTGAGGTCCAATGTTTGCTTTAGTATATTTGTGAGAATTGGGTTGACTGTTGTGTAGTTCCCTGTCTTCCTTTCCCCCTCACCTTGAAGGATAGATGTTTACCCTTCTTTAGCTACTGTCTTTTTACTGAATTCATAACACAGAGTTCAAGGATAATGCTTTGGCTAGTTCTTAACATAATCTGTATTGAGAATATAATTTTGACATTCTTACTTAAATTTCTAATCCACCTTAGTATCGATAATGAATATTCTGATCTTGCTGTGGCTGCTATCAAAATTAAGTATCTCTTCACAATCTTTTCTGTGAAGACTAATTAAATACTCCAGTTTTCTCTCATATTTGTTATTTATCCCCTTTTTCCCCACTAAGGTGTGGATATGTAATCCCCTCTTTTACTAATATTTCAGGAGCCACAGTGACTCGAGTGGACTTCCAAGGAAGCTGTGAGTGAGGGAAGTGTCACAGGCTTTTCCAATGGTCCTACAGGTAAGTACTAAGGGAAGGAGTTTCTTACAAAATTACTTTCTGCAGAAGTATTTTTGTACTTAGGCAGGTTTAGCTTAATTGTGTTCTGGCATGTGACTTTATAATTAAATTGCTTTTTTGTTTTCAACATTTGTCTTTTGGAAGTTCTTGCTAAAATTCTAAAAATCATGCAACAAGAAGGTATTCAAAATCACTTCTTTTTATACAGCAGTGCCGTATTGCTTAAAACTGACATCTGTTCTTACAATAACAAAAGTATAATGCCAAATTCATAACAACTTTTGTAATGGTGTGACCTATCTCAGAGTTTGATTGTAACACAGAATGTGGCAGACTCAACAAAATTTTCCTGGTTTTGCAGAAGTGGGATTTAGGAGCTGTAACTTGTTCCATATGACACCATATACTCCAACAGTGGCAACATGTACTATTGTTTTTTGAGTTGTAATTGCATTTAAAATTTTTTTTTTTACTACTATGCCAGCCAATTATGTGAGGCATGGAAGTGGAATTCAAGAGTCTTGGGTTCCCTTTGTCACTGATGTAGATTGGTTTTAATGATTTAGATAAGTCAATTAGGGAATCTTTCAGAGCCCAAAGGGAACTCTGGCTGCCTATATACTTAATGGATCTTTCCAAATATCCTTATTTTCTGTCCCGGTGTTTTCTCCTGTCCTTGTTTCTGTGAAAGGATTTAGTACTATAGCAAGGAGAGAACCATAGGGAGCCTTAATATAGCAATGATTTCTCAAATGTTATGAAAGCTTCCATGTTATAAAATGAGCATGGGGGGTTTGTAGATGTCTGTCTGTGTGTGTTTCCCCTTCTGCCCCCCTAGGAAATGGTATCTTTTCAGTTTTATGAAATGAATACAATATGCATTTACTATATTGTTTGTTTTAATTTGTAATACAGAGCAATGATCTGTAGAACTTATTTAAGCAGCTATCTCACAAGTCAACATAAAATTTATTGGAGGATTCTGGCACCTAGACTGTGTTACTGAAATGGAGTTAACTGTTCATGGTAAAGAATGAAAAAACATCTATTTGCATTACTTAATTGAAGTATCTGTGTAGCCCTAACACTAACTCTAAAATGCATTTCCTTCTTGTGATGGCAAAAGATGCAGACCCAAAGAAACCTCAAGTGGAAGAGAACAAAACCTGCACAAAACAAACAGCAGGCCCAAAACACCTTGCTAAGAATGGTTAGCACCATTGCTACACCAAGGAGACTATGGTTGTACGCTGATTTGAAACCTGCCACCTTTGAATCACTTCCTCTGTATCATAGAATCATAGAAGGTTTCAGGTTGGAAGGG
>BOSO01016466.1:704-50027 GCA_018403395.1 Gorsachius goisagi
CCTGCCAGTTCATGAGCGAGGATCCTTTTCCCCCTCTGGAGGATCCTTTCCCCTGCATGCTCATAATTTTTGCCTCCAGATGCAGCCAAGAGTGTAATGTGCAGTGATATTGATTATGGTTACTTATTATGCATATCACAAATAAAAATAGTCTATGTAAAGCATAGACTGATTCTAATTTCTAGATAAAGGAACCAAAGGCAGACACATTAGCCGAAGCCAGCAGCTGCAAGTGAAAGCCACGTGAAATCAATAAAGGTTTAGAAAAGGAAAATACAGCTATGTAAAAAAAATTATAGTCTTACAAAAAGCAATGCTCATTGAAAATTACTTATCTTTTTTCTAGGGTCTTTAGACGCATAATATGTACAGAAGTACATCTCCAGGCTTTTACCAGGGGACCGATTCATCTCACCTCTAATTATTAACTTCTGAAGTCATAGACAATCACATTTAGGCTCTTTCTCTGGTAAACAAAGAGTAGTAAAGTACCCATAATGATGTGCATTAACAGAGTTGTGAGTTTGAGTTACGCTCAATTACTTGAGTGCAATTCATATCCTGAGAGAGGGTGACCAAAAATCACTTTCCATGGAAAAAGCCATGGTATTTCACTGACTCTAAAGGAAGCCTTGGGATGTCTATTTGGTAGATAACTGAATTCACCAAATTAATGATCCCTCAATTGCCTAAATCCTACTAATACGTAAAAGCCTGTTAGATATTTATGAGGTTTATGCTCAATTTTGTTTAAACTAGGGCTCTTAAAACCTGGGTTTCATGCTACTTGCCTGTTTCATTCAAGTGCAAAATTATTCCTACTGTGCAGTCTTCTGCAATCTTAAATCTAATCATTAATTCTCTGAGGGAAAACTGGGCTCCTCTGAGAAAATGTGATTAACGTCATTTATTTAATTTTGGACTTTTTTTTTTCCTTTAACATATGGTGACCTTCTCTATCTGCCAGGAATCCTCAAGCACGTGTTGACCTGTAACTAGTCATTTATTCCAGGGAAAGTGTGCAATAGTTTGACTCTCCACTTTATACTGGCTGACCTAGGAGGTTTTTCCTAATGTTTCTACTTAAAGCGAACTGGACTTCTCACCATATGACAGTGACCTCAGAAGCCAGCAGCATAATCTGCTACATAAACAACATGTTTTCAAGATAAACATAGTGGTGGATCAAAGCATGATGAGTGTTTCCAAAAAGAGGCATGTTAGCTTCATATTTGTTACGCAATCATCCTGAGCTTGTTGCCTCGCTGATTTTCTCTTGCTTTGATACTAGTTTTCATCTGTGTTTTATATATCCATTGAAAAACACCATATATTTACTCCAGAAGAGGTTAAATGCCTCAAAGATGGATTTAAGTGCATGATCTCTCCTATTTCTATGTAATTACATTGCCCTCCATGTTGTGGTACTGGTCTCAAAATAACTCCTCGGTTTCCCGCAATCAAAACTCCTGAGCTAGTTCAAGCTCCAGGAATTCAGCCTACAGAGAGCTCTAACTAAACAGACTCTGGCCCGATGGAAATCAGGCACTTTCCCAAAAGGTGATAATGGATAGGCACCAGATGGCTGACCGAGGACAAAACAAACGCTCCTGGTGTGTGCCAAAAAACAGAAAAAGGATTGGGGGAGGGGAGAGAAACCAGAAACAAAAAGAAGAGAAAAAGATTGGCATTAAAGGAAAATAGTAAAACCAGCAGTAGCTGGTGTGTCTACAATCTGAATTATCACAACACAGTAGGCAGCAGTTTTACACAATGAATTCAGTTGAAACTTTTGTGCCATGCTTATTAATACACATCAGAGAGGCAAATGAAGCACAAGTTATGCTTTAGCTCAGCCACAAATTGTTGGGTAGCATACAGGCATAAGTAGGTGAATTTGAATGGCTTGTGAAGTACAACAGGTCAGGCAGACAGCCCATTCCTTCTCAGCCTGAAACCCTGGAGCCTGCGAGCCCCGAACCATCACTGAGATTCAGCTCTAATAAGCACTTTTCTGCAGACTCTCATCGAGATCAGCCATCCATTCGTTCGCTTGAGAAAGATATTTCAGGCCCATAATACAGAGTTTATGATTGAAGTTTCGTGCAATATCATCATGACTCAATAAAATAAACTTTGATTACCTTTGCAGACTCCAAGGATCCTTCCCTCTCTTGTTGGCCTTGGTTCAAGGTACCTTGAACATTAAAAGTAGCAGCTCCAAGAGTGATGGAGGCAGCGAGGCTCAGTTTCCAGGCTGCATAGGCTCCCATAAAGGCAGAAAGTCTCTTTTCCCTCCAGGTGCATGCAGCATTAACCTTCCTTTACCAGCCACTCTGGAAATTGAAGCCTTATGCCAGATTACGATGGGGCAGACACTCCTTGCAGCAGCAGGGGGACAGCTCCTCCTTGCCTTCCATGCTGTGCTGGGGAGCCAGCTTCCCTTCCAAAACAGGCCACAGACCCCAGGGGAATCAGAGCATAGGGGGAGTCAGAGGAGCAGTGAGGGTGAAGGGAGAGCCCAAAATCCTATTGATGGCCCTTTCTCAGAGCTCCCTGAAACCAGCCTTCCCAGGGACCTGTGGTGCTGCCACTGCAAACCTGAATGCAGCATTCTCGGGGCAGTGAAATGCAGCACTGTCTGTACGGGCAGCCTTGGCCTCAGCCACCCTCTCTGTGAGGCTCTCCCTAGTCTGGAGCCTCCAAATGGTACAAGGATGGATAGAGGCTTAGCCAAAGAGAGCGGGGCTGGACAGTCATGGTTTCCACAGGAATGCAGCGAAATGCAAGGCGCGAGTGCTGCCTGGCAGATGGCAGGAGCCAGAAATGGAGGCAAAGGACAGCAGGATGCAGGACCTCCAGAATGTAAGGGTTGTCAGGCTCTGGAATGGGCTGCCCGGGGAGGTGGTCAAGTCCCCATCCCTGGAGGTGTTTAAAAGACGGGTAGATGAGGTGCTTAGGGACATGGTTTAGTGGTGGGATGGCAGTATTGGGTTAACGGATGGACTTGATGATCTTAAAGGTCTTTTCCAACCTAAAAAATTCTATGATTCTATGAATCAGGCTGTGGGGACACGGTCAGGTTTCAGCGGCTATGTGTAGCCCAGCACACAGCTGAGAAGTGAAGCAGAAAACACCCTTGTGGCCATGGCCTGGTGGTCCTGCTCTGATTGCAGTGGCTGCAGCCCCCCCCGGAACCTTCTGGAAGGAGGAGCCATGTCAGAGCCACTGGGCAGCCCTGCCGGGCCACAGCTTTGGGTGCCCTGGGAGACCAGGGAGGGCTGCACTGTGGGGAGACCAAGGAGAAGCTGGGAGCCAGCACAAAGACAACTCTTAGCAGAGAAAAACCTTTTCCATGGAGGAGTCTGGGTGGCAGTTGCTGTCACCCAGGAAGCCACTGCAGATGTCTGAACATGGAACAAGATGGCAGCAAGCCATTCTTCCCTCTTCTCCCTGCCATGCAGCTGCAGCACCTGTGGGGAAATCTTATCCTATTTCCCCCAGCACAGCTGTCTTTTTAAGAAGTTCACTGTTCTGCATTTTTTAAATTGCATGGGTTTAATTTAAAATGCAGCTTTGGAGTTTAAAAGGCTCCACTGGTGTTTTCTCACTTTCAGGGAAATGTGACATGAGCTACCTCAGAGCTTTGCTTGATTGGGATTTCACTGGGGAAGAGAGGAGGAATTATGTGGGGACAAGGCAATACCACTATCAAAATAAAACAGATTGTGCGGAACATCACCCTTAGATTTACTTTAAAATAATCTGCTGATATAATTCAGTAAAGGCATAAAGAACATGGGTTAAGATCAGCCCCAGTACAACTGCAGGCAAATTTACTGGATTCTGTGGCATCTCTGCAAAGGCAAATTATCTCCATTCCCACATTAAAAGTTCAAGAAAGTAACTGGAACATTTGCAGAGTTGAGGGAATTTATTATCCCACAAAATAACTGAACCCTGTGCTGATTTGCGAATCAAATTCTGCAAGTGAATAGAAGATGATCAAGACAAGGCCACAGATGGCAGAAGCCACTGCGTATTTCATTCAGATTAAAGAATTTCAGTAAAGTTAGGGCTTTTTAAAAGGAAAGGCAAATTAGTACAGTATTCCTTCTGCCATTATAGGTTTTTTAAAATTTTCAGCTTAGAAACTGTATGTTCCATATACATTGGCTACCACCTTAAACAAAGGAGACCGTAACTTTTCAAGACAAAAATACTGTAAAATTCATATGTATAACAGGCCTGTTCATTTAAATCAGTCAGTTTAAAATCTAAACATCATTAGACCTGAGAATTCAAAGGTGCCAAAATACAGAATTTCCACAGCTGTAAACAGTAAATACCTGAAATGGGGAGAGTAAGAATGCATGAAACTTCCAGTAGAGTATGTTTTGCATTAATGTACACAAATTGTGAAAGATTTAAGTAAGTGAATGAAACATCAGGAATGAAGCAATATAATCCAGTAAAGTAAAGCATGCGTAGCCTGAGGCAGAGTTCTCTTGTCGTAGCTCAGCATTTTGTTGTGTGCTTCTGGAATGAGGTAGGGGACACTCGAAAGAGGGAGCTGAGCAAAACTCTAGAAGGTCTTTGCAGATATTTCTGGTGCCAAAGAGAAGGTCTGTATTTAGCGTCACAAACCAAACACCTAAGGGCCCTGAAAAAGTTGCCCTCACATAGGCTTTCACTTTACTCTCTGTCCTAATCACCAAAATATTCCCCCGCTTTTTTCTTGTATGCAAATATAATGCAGATTGCAGACAATGGATACTTCTAGTATCGCTTGTTTATTTTTTACTGCACACTCAAAAATCCATTTTCTTTTGGAACACATTTTTTTTTATTCTCTTTTTCCCTAGCTCTGAGCTAAAGAATTTAGCAACTGAGAGCTGTAGTGTTTCAGGGCTAGGAGTTATCCATAGATCCAGCCTTGTCCTTCCCAAACAGGTAGTCCAGTGAGAATCCAAACACCCTGAAGATTTTTTTTAACCCATTGCAAGCTCAGGCTTCATTAAACAGAGAAAAAAATGCCTCTGTGAACACCCTGCCACCCACTGACTTCACAGAGTTCAGACATTTGCTACAAAGTGCTATCTTCAGAAGAATTGTTTTTAATTAAATCTTTACTTCCTATCTTTGTCTTTTGGATTACATACCCATGTATTCATTCTTTTCACAAATCAACTCTGTGTTTCATTTCAGGTTCATACATTGTCTATTACTCTAATTACCAGTAGTAAAATAAGCAGCTTAAATTATGTCTTTCCAAGGGAGTTTAAAGTCACTATGCATTATAGCATCCTTAGAAGTAGGAGAAGGCTGGCCCCGTCCAAAACCTTGTTTGGGATGATCACTTCTGCACCTGAGTCCAAAACAATCTCCCATTTAATTAGAGAAGCAAAACCCAGTGTGTTCTATTAGTCTTCCTTGTAACTTTTTTCGATTGTTCTGAGAGTATTTATCAGGAAACAGCAGTTGTATACAGAACAAGCCCTGAAATATATAACTGCATAGTTTAATTTCATTAAATTAAATGTGAAGTGTACTTCATTAGTAGCCCACCATCAGGAGGAATAAATCGTAAGAATCCCTGTTGGTTTATATGGTGACTTTTTCTTTTCTTTTTTTTTTTTTAAGGAACAGTCATGTTTCTCTTATATTTTACCTTTCCCAGGTCACACAATTTATCCATGAAGTTTTCATTCCTGCTGCAGTACTGTCTTATGGCTGATAAGTGACTGCAAGCCTGGAAAAAAATTTTCTACATTACTGTGGGAGCAGGACAGGACCCCATGTGAAGCTTCTTGCAGGATTGCTTTGAGCTACCCAGAGTTGAGCTCACCAGAAGGTAACCTCTGGTGTTATGGTGCATGCTTTGCTGGTGAGTAAACAGCACTTTCCATGCCGTCATGGTGCTTTTCACACTTCCGTGTGATTCTGCTGAAAGACTGTTATCTTTGATCACTCACAGCTCTGCCTTTCAGTGGTATTATTTTTAGACACAGTGGAAGTAAGCCACTGACATTTTTCTCCTTTTTTTAAAAAGGATTTTTCATATGTTGTTTACTGTCCTCCATCTCTGTGAGCTTTAGGGCAGTGTTTCTTCTCCACTGAGAGGAACATGCTGTTCACGTGCACTCTCTCCTGCTCATGTTTGTGTTGCCTGGAAAAGACCAATTTTCCCTAACTGCATCATGCCACGCATTATAAATCACATTTGTGTCCCATTTAAAATATAAACCACAACAGACACAGAAGAACAAAAGCAACCACACGCCCAGCTTTTTTGACAAAACTCCCACACATTGATAATTAGAAGCACATAAAACCATATACAGGCTAGGAGAGCTCGAGTGGCTGTCATGCCCCATGCTGTCTGTCTCAGCCTCCTCCACTTTCAATTCTGCCACAAAATTGCCTGGAACAGTAAAAAGGGCAGGAGAAGATTAACATAAACAATCTGTGAAACAATAGAGATTAAAATAATAGTAAAGGTTGCCTGGCAAGTGTGCTTTCATTAGACTGGGAAACCTTTGCTTTAATTAATTATCTGCACTTGTCTAAGGGATATCTGGAGCACTTAAACACTAAAAGGACAACAATGCATTTTAAAAGCCATCTCTAACACAAATAATTGTTGAAAACCTTTTAAGTAACTTACTGCATAGACAATGTGGATAGGGGATTCTGACCGCATGTTTGTTTTATATGTTGCAATCAGACTCACTGGTTCTACAGATTTGAACTATAATCCTGCAAACTCACATGTATAAGTCTTCCTTCTGGACTGAACAGAACTATTCGGAGGACTGGATTGTCCCGTTAGTCATATATACTACCAAATGTAATGAATAGCGCTTATTACATTCGCTAAAATTGTTGCTGCTGTTGCAAGGCTCCATACATTTGTGCTTAAACTATGTAAGGCATGGCGAATCTCCACGCCTCGTACACCTCTTTGCCCTATTAACAGTTTAAACACCTGGGAAGGAACTGAACATATTAGCAAAGTGTGGAAAAAGGAATAATGTTTTAAAGGGCTAAAACACTTCACTCAAGGATGTTTAACAGATCAAAGACGAAGCACAGCAGGAAAACTAGGGCTCTTGGTTCCCCACAAAACATCACATACTAGACGGCAAACCCTACTTCACACTAGGATTTTCCGCAGCTTGCACAATTAGGCCCTTATTTTAGGCATATTACACAAGTGTAACACATGGAGATCAGGTGAAGAAGAACGTCACTGATCTCAGCAATATAATGATGAATATTTACTTTAGTCTAAAAAATTATCAGTTTTGTGCAGCCTCATTTCTCAACTTAGATGACTTTGGCACCAATTTTTTCACACGAAAATATATTCATCTTCCATTAATTTCACCCTTTAATTCAGGTGAATAAGGATTGGTAGAACACAACCATCTTTAAAATGAAAGATACTCTTTTGTAAAACCCAGTTCTTTATATTCTTTCTCTTATTTTCAGATCTGCTGTTAAGTATCTCCCATACAGGTATTTGCTGCTAATTCTCTGTGGCATTATGTTTCACCCAAAGCAAAGGAGATCCACTTGGGAACTAAAACTCACACAAGCTCCATGCCTCCAGATCATCCTGCTACATATTCTACCATACTTGCTCACTTTGAGCAGTGTTAGCCGTTAGAGGACCTTAATTTCCTCAGGTCTACACCAAGAGTAAATACCTACTGAACACAAGTGAATGACTCTGAATCTAGTGATTGTAAGAGTAATTACTCCCAGGACAAATTTATTCCTCTTGTATGTCTAGTCAGAAGTAATCAACAAGAACAATTATTTAGTTTAAGAGCCTAAATTAGTGCCTAGATTCAAGTGGATTGACAGCAAGATGAAAGTTAATTAGCTCTATTTGCTAGATTTTTAAATGCTAGTGAAAAAGACCTTCTTATCTTGAGGTAATTAATTGCCTTTTGGCCATTCAAGCTGTTCATGATTGCAAGCCTGAAAGGGCTTGTTATGTCCCAAGAAAACAAAGCAGCTTTATGAAACCCTGGAACATCCTACCACCAAGCCATAAGGAAATTCAAACAGCTCTTTATCCAGAAATCAAAGAAAGAACTAGGGGGGGGGGGGGAAATGAATGGGGAGTTCTAGGAAAGAAGACTCTTGAAATATCTGTTATTAAATAAAAAGTAAAGAAGAAATCAAATTTCCATGAACTATATGCTGATTTTCTTGGGTATGTTAGTTAATCTCCATTCTCCATCAAAAAAAAAAAATTTATTCTAAAATAGATGACCAATTTCAGTTTATACATTTATTGTATTATCTGACTTAATGATGCACTGACATTTGGGTGTGGTTTTTTAATTGAAAATACACCTTTATATCTTTGGCTTGCTGAAAAGAGAAATTTATTTTCTATGATTTGAAATTATTTTTTCTGTTCAGCTATCAAAAAACCAGACAATTATTTGCATTAGCTCCAGTACAACTGAAGTCATCATGAATTCTGCCGCTTACTTCAATAAAACATTCTCTTCTCCAACTGTTACCTTCTATTCCTCCTGTCTTTATTTCCAAATCTTAACAAAGTTGAGGATTATAAAGAGATTATATAGAGCTTTGCTCATTTAAAACATTTTTAAAGTACAAATAAAACATTTGTTTTATCTGAAATTTTTCATTGATTTCCAACAGGAGACTGTGGTTTAAATTTTTCAAATTATGTGTTACCTGATACAGTCAGTCTAGAAATTGATCAGAAAACAATGATACTGTATCAAAATCATTCTATAACTTTCTAATAAAACTTAGATGAAACTGAGACAGGATATTTCCTTTTACATTTTTTTAATAATTCTTTTGGGAATAGAAAGAATTTTTTAAAAAGAAAAAAAAAGTGGGAAATTTATTGTTCTGGTTTTCACCTGGAAAAGGAGATGAGAGCTGTAAGTCAGCATTTTAAGTTTTTCATAGTGGTCTTTGGAATTGCAACAATTGAGCACAGTACCAAAAAATATTTTCAATCAATTTTTTATGATTTTTTTTTTTTAAAAGTAAATCTATGCCTGATTCTATCATGGCACTCCTGTACATACACTAATTTCGCTTAGCTTTTAATACTGAGATTTCACTCTGCTGTTGCTTGCTGTTTTTATTTCACCTTTCTTATGAGCATCGGGTTTTTTATGTATTTAACTGTAAGCTTATTAAGACAGGTATCTTATTCTTTCTCCAGTTTACTGATGTAATATAAAAGAATTATGACTATACTGAATTGTTCTAACAAGTAAATATTATGTCATATCTACCTTAACGTCTTAAAATGCTTCACTATTTCTTGCACATTGCAAGGCAGCACCCAGGATTGAATCTTGAGTAACAAATCTAAGCTGCTTCATATAAGCCATTTCCAAAGACTTACAGCAATGCTTGCATATGTTGTTCTACCTTCTTCTTAAAAATGCCCTTTAGGTAAACAGACACTGGTGAAAGTAGCTGACTTCAAAATCACTGCCAATGACACAAGTTGTCTCAGTTCCTCAAAGAAATAGTTTTGCTTGCAACTGGAAAAAAAATCATTCCCAAATCATTAAAATTATTGCATATTCTCAGCTGAAAAAATTATAAATGGTTTTTCTGTGGGTGCTTAATTAGACCTGGTACTTGGGGTCTTCCCACATGGAAAACTTAAAATAGTCTTTCAGTAGTTCATCAGCCTCTCAATAATTCCTATTCTTAAAACTTTCTATTAATTCATTTTTTTCATGGAATTTCTTCTTAAATTCCTAACCTAACTGGCACTTCCCATGTTTTGCTTAACACAGAATGAGTCTCAAAGTCCTAGACCAAGAAATGTTGACTTAGAGATTCCCATTATGTGGTCCATGGTTTATGGAAAGAGAATTGAAAGAACATATTAATATATACACATACAGCACTATACAGGACTGAAATTGTTCACCAAAGACACACACATGCACATGAAATTCTACTAGTTTGCTACATTCAACCTAGAACCTTATCTGAAAATAAGGATGCCATATTGATTTTTTTTATAACATTTCATTCAAATGTAATAGGATGCTGAGCTGGGATATTTGGAACTGTGTTTTTTATAACTATTTTTGGGACAGAAGGGAGAGGAAGATTTTGGTCTTTATTGAAAAATGATGGGGAAAGGGGGAATTAAAAAGCCTTAGGAAGTGGAGGTTATATACACTTAAAAAACAGAACCACTCATGTTGTTTGGCTTACGTCCAAGAAGACAAATCTAGTGAGACATCTTGAAGCCTTTAAAATCATAATTTTCAACTCTGAGGAACTCTTATATTATTCATCTTAAAAAAAAATAAAATAAAATAAAAAGGAACATAGGTCCTTTTTCTCCATACATTTCCAGATCACAGTTAAATATATTATACGCACTGTAGATGTTATTTTTAGGTCAGATTGCCTGGTACTGTAATCTAGGTACTCTATGTATGGGTCACAGAGAGTTCAGTGATAGCCATACACTGTTGCTTTGCTGCACAGATAGAATTTGTTTTTCCCAAGGCCTTTTACTCACAGAAACAACACTTGAACTTTATAAGATATTTCAAAGGGGTTTGTTTTGTTGTTTGGGTTGGGTTTGGGGTTTTTTTTAATTTGTAACACTCCCCTTAGGAAGGTTTTTGTGTCCCTGTTTTATTCACTTGCTTTTGTAAGCTGAGAAGCCATGTTGGCTAGGAATTAATTAGCAAAACTTCCCAACTCAAAAGTAATTGACCTTTGGAAACTACATTAAAAATGCTGGTCCAGCAGAGAACCCATACATCAGGACTGTTTCAGTTTAAGTGTTTCTCACCCTTCACAAGCACAAAGACCACATGAGGCGATGGAAAGCTTCTGCATATGTTTCATAACTGTGCCAAATTATTCAGTTGAAAACTTGGTAATTACATGTAACTATATTTGGCCATTTAAGCAGAGGCCTCACGCAAACAGTCAGAATTTCATTGTTCCTCAGCCTAGATGATTACCAATGACACATCCTTTTCACCAGAATTTTCCTCCTTTCTCTGTGCTTTCTATTTTACTCTTCGGCAAGATAAAGTCTCTTTCTTGAATTGTCACTTAATCAAAGCTGCCGTAAGTACAGCAGAGAAACCAACATGACTACCTGGCATGGCTGTTGCTCCCTGAGCCCAAATGTGCACCTTGTAGCTCCCTCCTCCTCTCTGCCTATACTATTTGTGAGTTTTGTTCATCAGTGTTAGAACCAGATTGATTAGAGATCTTCAGCTGATGGACAGATTAGGAAAAGCATTAACAACTGCACCATTTCAAACACCATGTCTTTTGAAAGCATCCCAATCGTTCCATCTAGGCAGGATTAAGAGCCAATCACAAGTAAGCCAAGCAAATGGTAGCCAAAGCATAAATCATCATTACATGCTGGCAGCTGGCTGCAGCTACATGACAACTATTCACAAACAGGATGCTTGGTGCCCTTTTATGTGGATCTTGTGTTCTTTGCACATGTTTGTTCCACATGAATTGTTCCCTTCGAAATACAGTGAGAGAACTAAGGTGCTGAGAGAATAACAAAATACCCCATTGTCTCCTGCTGCCTTTTATTCTTGGACAAAAGGCCCTTATAGTCATGGACAAAATAAGATTTGCAAAACTGATACAAAAAGAGATAATCAAAATCTGCAATGTGGCCTTTAGATGTGATACATAAAGAATATATGTTCTTGAGTTTTTGCCACCAACATAAACTGATTTAGAAAATTATATGAACTACAATCCACTCCCCAAGATTTCCATCCGGCCACAGCATTAGTATCTCTTCACCATTCCCTGCAGCTCTCTAGCTACATGGTATTTCTGCCCTGCACAATGGTCTCTTTAGTCAGAGAAACATTAAAAATATGACCAAGAACATAGGGTTCCTTTCCTCCTGGAGTGATCCCAGAGGTGTTATCACATGCGTGAAGACCATCTCCCCTTCAGGAAGAAGACTGTATGTTTAAATGACTCCATTTTTAAAATTCACAGTTTGGAATTCAATGATTTAGTGGTCTGGGTGGATGAGTATTTTTTCTCTATTTATTTTACTGTCTTTTCACTACTTCTAACCGTTTTTCATAAAGGAGTCAAGGATACATGTGTTTCAGTCACATAGATACATAAAATTGTACAGTTACACAAAGAAGAAAAAGCAAAATGAAACCCCACTAACTTGCAGAATACGTATTTTTCCCTCATAATCAAAACCAAGATTTGTGGCACGATTCCACACCAAATATTATTCTTTATGGCATTATCTCAGTTAGTCAAATACAAAGATCCAATATCCACAATAAATACCTATAATAAAGGGTGTTGGAAGAATCTCAGAAATCAACAGAATAGCCAGGTAACACACTCTTTCCTCTACCTGTACATTCACACCTCCTAGCATGGGAAATACTTTTGAAAAGCATAATCATTATAAACTATCTCAAAGCAATCCCAACATCTGCCATTCAGTTGTTCTGCCATTCAGACTTAGAGGTCAATGCCTTATCTGTAATAGTTGTAAATACCAGATGTAAATACCAAAGAAAGGTGTAAGAATTTCAGCATAGGCAGGTGTTGGATAATCAGCTGTCATGTTAGCTTTCATCTTGAACCCTATTCTTTGACAATGGTTTATGCATCAAAACATGACACTAAGTCCTTTCAAAATGTGTTAGCTTTCACAGGTGCAAGTCTGAAGTTCTTAAACCTCATGTAAATGTCCAGTACTTTTCCATACCTTGCTGAGTGCTTCATCTCATTCACTTTCTCTGGAAAAGTGTTGCATGGGCATTTTGGTAGTCTTCCTGGTTATTGCTGAGGTCTGGGAGGGCTTTCTAGAGTCTGTTAGTGTGTTGCTGTTTTGTATACAATCCTCATTTAGCTAGACCAAGAAATATTTACAGAAATCCCAGATTTTTAATTTCACAAATCTTAGAGCCGGCACAGACATAGTCATCTCACAGAAATTTATATCCATGGGGATAATCAGAACCCCACTAAAGTCTGTTTATAAACAGTGCTATGAAAAGAGCTTAACATACTATGAAACCTCTTCCAAAAGTTAATGCAACTTTTCTGACTAAGACAGATCCTATGTGACTTCGTGAGACAGTGGTTGCTTTTCTGAACAGGAATGAGCATCACTCTTATCTTCTTTGGGTTATTTTATGTAAACAATACATTCCCTCCAAATAGCCTTAGTTATTAATTGTGGCACCGCCACATTAATCCACTGCCTTCTTCCTGCCCAATATTTTGTTTCATCCATATATTACAACTAACAGACCAATTTAAATACCCAAATGTTAGATTCACTAATATACATTGTCAGAATTGTCAGTAGCTTCATATCCTGATAACATATTAAGTAATATGAGAGTTGCCAATTAGTCTAGAGCTGGAACCTATTAAAAATACCAGAAAGCTAAACCAGAGAAGGGTGCTTTCTATTAAATTCCCAGCAGGAGTGAAAACTCTGTGAATCCAATTAACTGACCTCATAATTTCTGCTTGAAACCATGGCCTTGTTGGTCTACACACATTTTTTCCTGAGATAGCTTTTCAGATAAATAGGATTATTTTAAGCAAAATCTGTATTGATATCCTGCTAATAGGGATCCTTTTATTTCAGTAAGCTTATTTGCTATCCTACAGGGTATAAATCAACTGTAATACTTTTATATCTGAATAATTGAACACACAGTAGTAACTTTTACGTCACTGCAGAAGTGTCAGTAAGACAAAGTAACTTAAAATAAGCAGCTGGGGAAGGCTGGCAGAGGGTCACATAAGCTTCATAAAATTCTTCAGGGAAAGATGGTGTCTACTGGCTTAGACATTAGCCCACAAAACCTTGTGAGTGTGTCTAAAAGCCACTGTAGTCAAAAGGCTTTAAAACACGTGCTAACTATTAGACTACACTCAAGCACCATTTCTGAATAAAAATGTTTTCCTGAATCAGGGCCGCAGACAGGCTGAGAGCTTCTCTCTGTGACCCGGCATCCCTTGTGGGTTGCTGTAAGTGTTGCCCTGAGGAACTGGAACTGGATATTCCACACGATGATTCAACAGTCAACATTTTTCCAATTTGTGCTGGTCCTTTATATTTCCAAGAATGGGTGGTCCCAATTGGCATTGTCCCAGTGTTAAATAAGGCAAAGGTGTGTTGAACAGCAAGCCTCAGGAAGATATTACTATTATACTTACTTGTATGGCTTGTAAAAGTAGTTTTCTTGCCAGCAGCAACAACAGTAGTAACTGGAATTGTTTTATTTCAGAGACTAATGGCAAATGCAAATAAAGACTTCTTTGCTCAGAAAACAACAGCCCTGTGAGTTAACAGAAAACAGAGTAACTGATAGCTTACCCTCTAAGTAACAAATCTGCTTTAACAACAACCCACATATATGTCTCAAAAGAATCTTCCTGCTGCATATTTCTCCCTAGCTCAGTTAGTATCTACAGGGAAACTACCTTAGGTCTGCTATACAGAACTGCTCCAGCAACTTAGAGAAAAAAATGTACGTTACAGAGAAGAACTAGGTTAGCAGCTCTACTGAATACGAGCAAAATCGTTTCTTTCAATTATAAGTGCACCATTTTATAACAAGAACACCTTTAATCACAGCCCTTCCTGCACCATAGAATAAGCAATAAGGCTTAGCTTCTGATGCACTTTTTCTGTGGCTGATGATCAGTGCAAGAAACTACTGCTAAATAGGTTCTAACATAAGTTTTGAAGCCTCCTTCAATCAGAGATCCTCATTTTGGTGCATGGGAATGGGAAAGTGAGCCATAAGAGATGGAAAAAATGAAGTTATGACTGGGAACTATGGGAAAAGGTGTATTTTTTTCAAGGTGGAAATTTTCCACTATTACAAGCAGTCTACTCCCCTGTTGAATTTTAATGCAATACGATTATTTGGAAGTAACATGAAGGTTTTTCATTTATTGATGTCTACTCTTCTTCCTACTGGCACAAGCTTTTTTGATGCTTTCACTCTGAAGTAAAATGAATTTATTTTTTGCAAGATTCTTGTCATAAGACTGTAGTAAACAAATATTTCCATCTGTTTGGGGGGAGAAATGATTAAAGATTTGCCAGCAATGGAAGTGAGTATGGATACAACCCAACCCAAACCCAGCCTAGCCCAGTTCCCAGACTTAATAACAATAATCAGAGGGGCAATGGACAGAAAAAAAGATGACAGAACACAAATTAAAGCCCTGGATATAAATGATCCAGAACTGAGGAACAGATGAGCTAAAATATCATTCCAAACTTAGTGACTTGATCTCATCCCAATGTGGACTGAAACTAGGCCCATGACTGCACTGCCTTGCTAAGTGGGAACAGAGCTGTGCCACAGCCCTGTGTCTGGTTTGAGAATAAGAGGATTCATTGTTGCCGTCTCGATAACTTAAATATTAAATGCAGATTGAGCTAGTAAATTCAGGGTCTGAGTTTTGAGCAATATGGGAGGTATATGAATCCAACACTGAGTCAGGCCTCAGGCTCTCTTGCTGTTAAGCCAAAGCTGTACTTCTGCCTCTCTCTCCTCCACATATTGCTTGTTCTGAAAACCACCCCCTGCTCCCCCAGCTTCTGACTCTTTCCTTCTTCTTCTTTTTCCTTGGATTGTTTTTCATTTTTCTCCTGTTGTTTTGTTGGGTTTTTTTCTCCTGTTCTGCACTTTGATTTGCACTTTTCTTTATGGTCCCTTTATAGCTCATTCTTTTTTTCTCTTTACTATTTTGCCGTTCTTTGACATTGATTGACAATAACTGTGTGGGAAATATTCAGCAGTCTAGTAAATGGAATAAACTGAGTGAGTCTTTATTATCTGAAACATGAAGAATCGCTGCATTTCCTTTTATATTCATGGCAAAAGACGTGATCAGCATCTTTAGGAATCAGCCAGAGCCTTCTCCATCTCCTGGATTCCACTGACCTCACAAAGTGTGCTAATAATGACAACAAGAATGGAAAAGGCAAACAAACAATCAATTCTGGGTGAAATTTAAGGCAAAGAAAGCAGGCTGCACACCTTGGACAGAGAACCTCAACTTACGGATACAAGCATTCATGGAGGGAAGGGGTATATTTCAAAGGCATTAGAAATAAGGAATGTAGTGCTTTGGTTATCTCTTCCACAAATAGAGTTCTACAGGTGGGAACAGCAAAACCTTTTAGTTAGATTTTTAGGAGTATATTCCAGGAAAAAGCATTAACATGATCTTATTATCCAGCAGTTGTTTTCCAGAAATTTCTATGCTGGGTTACAGAAAAAAGGAATTTTCCAAACCTTTCATCTGAAGTCTTTAGTCCTCAATGCAATGCTCAGGTGTGTCTCAGCTTTGAAAAGGAAACCTATATGACATTTCATTTTCTCACACTGATTTTTTCAAAAAAACCACCCAATTTTCTAGTACAATGAATCTGGAATTTTAAATAACCTGAGCCATCCATGAGCTTTTGATTTCCAAATTGTCTTTTGGAATCAATGAGACTAACAATGTCTCATTATTTTTTCTTCTCATCATCTCTGAAAATGCTCTATGATGTTTTGTTTTCTATAGTATCCACTCACACATTTTCCTGCTTATTTAGACTTTAAATATTAGCTTTAATGTTGTTAGTTTATTGTCTAAGTCTGGTAAACTGGGATGTATTCTCAATGGATGTAGATGGATATGTGTCATATGTATATACATTGCACAGGTAGACCTCTAGCAAATCTTGTAAAGACAGAAGTGAGATGAGCGAGCTCTTCCTGACTTGCTCTGATGACTCAAGGCCTCTGAGACATTATCTTTTACTCAGTCCTCAGAGCAAGCCTATCAAGCACCTGGATTTCCCTATCAGCCTCAGGGCCTCCCAGACTCTTCAGCGCTGCAAAGTACTGTCATACCACATCAGGCTCCTCGGTCTCAGCTTCATCCTAGCATGCCTCTCACAACTTGCAAAAAGCAGGCTACCCCAGTGCCTGTGCAATGCGAAATAAGTCTCTCTAGGGTGCCTTTAAAGCAGCTGGATCACCAGTCAGATTCTGAGCTGCTGCTTTCCGCAAAATATCTAAATCATTAAATCATATAAGCTATTTTTCCACTGACAGCTTATAATTAGCCTGTTTCCACTGCTCATCTGAAAAACTCCAAGGGCTCATCTTCCCACTGGCTTGCTACTGTGTACAAATAACCTTTTCTTCTTTCCTTTTTCTAAAGAAAACATAAGCAGTACCGTGTTTTTTATACAATGATTGCTACAGTCACTTAAAGTGATATGATGCAATATGTCATCTGCATCTACCAGCTCAAGCTCTAGTGAGCTTAAAATATCAAAGTGGGAGAAGGTTTGGCTACTAATCTAGACAGAATGTAAGGGTTCTGAGAATGCCCATACCGGACATTTCACTGGAAAACTGTAAAAAGTGCATTCCATACAGCTTCCAAAAAATCCCACAGCCGCTACCGACAAGAAAATTGGGAAGCTTTTAGAAATCAACCTCAAAATTCTTCCGTTGTCTGTCTCCCTGGACATTGTGTTCCAAGATTAGCACTAGAAAACAAAGAACCCAAACCTTAAATAGCTCAACACAAATAGAATTAATATATAAATTGCTACCATTCAAGAAGATATTTTTTCAAATCATATTTTTTTCATAGATTTATGAAAAACACAGTGTGCTAGTGCATGTGATTTCATATCAGAGCAATGGATTTGTAATTAGGAACACTGAAATTGTGCACTTGCAGATTTGACCTTCAAAAAGGCCAGGACATCATAGCTGCAGGAAGGACTCCAGGACAGACTGTTTTCACAGAGTGGTATGATTCCCTAACTAGTCCTTTCTTGCTACAAGATGGCCAACAGATTAACCTAAGACCAGGCTGTAGTGGCACAGCTGTTTCAGATGAAGAGGAGTGAGGCTATGTCTAGACTACAGGGACATGCTGTGGTTCCTCCCGACCTCTGTGTCTGGGTTTTCTTCCTGTGCAATCCAGGACAGGAGCGGAATACACCTGCTTGGGGCACAGGCTGACCGCAAGCTACCTAGAAGAAACAATATGGAGACACGATGCCAGTTCCTGGGACGTCCTGAAATTTGAAGTGCTACTGAGCATGCTCTAGCAACAATCTCTTTCTGAAAAATTTGTTCTTCCTAGTTATCATTGTCTAAACTTCCACTGCTAACTTTGACTTTTGCCTTTTGTGTATGTATTATCTATATTATCTACAATATAAGGAGTGAGAAAGACACTTAGATATTATTATTTACCCTACTTTGTGATGAGCAGTGTGCATAATTCTAGTTATTGTTCATGGTAATTTTGTGTACACAGTACTGCACCACAAAAGAAATGTAATTCTTCTTCAGTGGTGAAAAAAAAGTGCTGGTATACCACAGCCTATGCTTTGCTAAATTCTGGAAATCATACGGCTATTGTAACTCCAACAGGCACAAAGAAAATGTTTTTCACTGGACAGCCAGCCACATTTAACTTTAGTGCAAATTCATAGAAACTGCATTCTTAAAAAACTCCTGCAATGCTGTTCACAATATAGAGCAGTAGAAAATTTGACCAAATAGCTAAAACATGACAAGCTGACATGTGCTCCAGTATATCTATGTACCTATGCTTAGGAAACCATAAAAAGATCTGTATCAAACCACATTCATCCTGAAAAGAACATATTCCAGACACAAACACTAACAGAGCCACCAAGACTTCTAATTCAAATAAACTAGCACCTCTTGTAATGTATAAATCACTTGTATGAACATGTGTTAAAACTAAATACAGACAAACACACTACAATTATTTTTTCCAAGTGCTACTCTTGTAATCATATAAGTCACTGTGGTTTCCAAGACAAATGGCCTGGAAAATGAAAAATAAATTAATTCTGTGACTAATTGGAGTCAGAGATTGGAGGTCAGTCTTGGTTCTGCAGTTGACCCTGGTGACCAGTAAAAGTCCAGCTTGGCTCACAGTACAACTTTCTATATTTAAGAGTTGTTTACAGTAGAGAAACACTGAAAGTGTACATTAGAAAACTTCCTTTAACAAATCTAAAACATATGCCAGTTCATAGGCAAGTAATAAACTTATAAGGGGCCATGTTGACAGTTTCAAAGCCTTTTGGTAGGACCCTGCAACTTAAGATTGGAAACATTATAATAAACATCTCTGCTTTTAAATTTTGCTGCTTGTCCTGAGATGCCTGAAAAATGTATCAGCTTCATAAAAGGTTTCATCTCTGCCAGTCTTTCTCATCACACAGGTAAAAATATCATTCAACTTTCAGCATATTTTGCTCACATAGGAATCTCATGCAATTTTCTTACGGTCAAGAGAGTTACGTTACTGAAATATTTAAATAACTTACTTCAGAATCAGGCCTCTTAAATTTCACACAGAGAACAATATGATATTAATTTGGTGCATTGGCATGGACTTGTAGTGGCTGATATTTTCATTGTGTTGTTCAAAGTATATTGCTCCCTTCAAAAGTGTTAAAGCTGTTTATAAAACACATCTGTTTCTTTGCATCATGTAATCAATGCACATAAACTCTGTTTATGAAGCACCACATATACAACAGGTTATAAAATTTCTCAAAACTCTGATGAGCATGAGAGACTCTAATCAGAGAAAAGTCAAGTTCTTAATGCATGAGCTTTATTATTATTGCTACTTGAATATACTTGTAGACATAAAAGAGGAAGCCGTTTCCCAGTGGAAAAAATCATTAAGATCAAATCTTCCTCTGCTCCCCAAAGTCTCAAGTAAACAGGAGATATGATAGATGGAGGACCTGAATTGGAGGGAGCAACCTGACTTAAGAGCTCAGGTAGGAACCAATACCAGTCTGAATATAGGGTAGGGAGAGAAGAAGCTTGCACCATCAACTAAGCTTGCATCACGTCATAGGTATTAGGGTGCTTGTCTGTACTTGCAATTTTCTAGTGTCATCTGGCCTATTCCATTTTCTTCCTCTACACCTTACCCAACCCCTCTGCACATCCCTGCTACTCTCATGCCAGATGCAAAAGAAAGGAAAGCACTGCTTTTTTTCTTAGCCTGCAGAAGGGAAGGCAACCACAGTAGCTCCCAAGTAGTGGGGCATTTCAGAAAATGTTGGAAGTGCTATTTACAAATTGTCCCTATTCCCAGCACTGATCTATGATAGTTTGAATGCATTTGCTGGTCTTGCCTCCAGATAATTCTCAAAGCATTGTGGATTCCATTTTAAAGTCAATCATATCACAAAAATAGCCTTCCAGAAACTGTCTCCTCAAGAGCTGGAAGATGGGATTTTTCCATGACTAATAGATTCCATGTCTGTTTAATCTATTTTAATTACATTGATGCATCCATTTTTCCCCTTCCATTGTTAAGCATGCCACTTCCAGTGCTTAAATGAGTACTCCTGTCCTTGTTTGCCTCCAGCTTGGGAATGTCAAGGGCAAGTGTCACTGTTTGCCCACAGGGTAAAATAGCCCCTGACCTCCACTGTCTTACCCAGCAAATAACACAGAATTCATTAAAAAAAAGGAAAGATTTTCAGCATAAAATACATTTATTTCTTGGACACTACCATGGGCAGACGATTTGTCTTTAAATTTGTGGTAGTAGTATCAACTGAGGAGGAACGTGTAAAAATTCCTCATGGAGCATAAATTAGGAAACTAATTTATCTAAGCAAACATTCAGGGAAATATATGCACCCAGAGATTTTGTTTGTTTCTTTCATAGGCAGTGATGTGGAAGATGCAGAGGGGCTTGCAGAATAGATACTAACTTGGCATCTATGGATCAGAGATAATGCAGTCCTTACAAGTCAAAAATGTTTCTTGCAAGTGATCCAAGTTTCCAACCAAAAACCAGGCTCTGTTCATTTAGGGAAACCTGTGAGGGACCTACCAAAGCCCCCTATATTTGCAGCCACAATATAGATATGAAATGCAAAGGGATATTTGCCCAGAAGCACCACTGGAAGAAATAACAGGAGTTTACACACAAATAGATCTTAAGGTTTTTGGTAAGTTGAAAGGGAAATGGTATGTGTTGGCCATGTCCAAAGAATTTTCCACTTTCACAGCATCAGGACAAAAGATCCTACCAAATGCTAGACTGTATGACAGAGAGGAGACAGGCAGGAACTGAGAAGGTGTTGAAGTGGTGTCTGCCACTATTTTGAACTATCTTTACAGTAGTTATCTATGCCAGCAGATGGAGAGGACGTAGGATGAAAACGATCGCCATCTGCTCTGCAGTGAAAGAGGCTCATGTGCCACGGTGGCTGTGTGAATGTCCAGCTTAGCTGACCACAGCACAGGGCTGATGTCTTAAACATAATACCAAAGCCCCAAAGCCCCTGCCAGTCCCCAGGCCTTTGTACATTCCCGTTCTCATCTCCAGGTCTCCCTCCACCATGTGGAGTAGAGATGGCCATTCCAGTCGAGAACTGAAAGAGCAGTTCCCCCGCTGACCAAGCCTGCTGTTCATTCACCCCAGGAAGCTCACAGCAGATAGCCAGCTGTTCTCCTGCACTTGGGATGCAGAAACCAAAATGCTTACAGGATATTCAATAAATAGTTCAACCTTTAGTAGGTCCCAAAAGAAAAAGACCTAGTAAGAAAGAAAAACTTTTTTTTTTTCCCCTAGGCCCTTCTTGTGTCTCTATTACAAGACATAATTCTCCCCAGAGAAGTTACCACCTCACTTGAAAAATGCTGATTTAGAGTAGCTGTCTCAGCTAACTCAGATAAATTCTACTACTGCGGATTAATAGCTCTCTCAGGTAATCTTAAAAACGTAGTTTGTGATTAAATTCAACAAGAGTCTTATTTTAAAAATAAGAGGGAATAGAAAAAATAAAGTTTGGCATGCAAGTGAAAAAGGCGTAAGGTACCATCATGTACCCATCATAGATGCTGATACTAAAATGCTGTGTTTAGCTTATAGCTTAGGAAAATAATATTCCTGTCAGCAGATATTCTCCACTTACATTTTATTAATCTTATAAAATAATTTTTGACTAGCAGTTGATGAGACATGAAAGGAAATTCCCTACAAAATATGCCACATAAAAAGAGTTCAACTTACACACTGTTTTTTTTCCTAGTTATTAAAACTAAAATTTCCATTTATAAATGTCCCTGGAGCATGGGTTTCCAATATCAATTAATTGTTAATAAAAACAAACAATTAAACTACATTGCCAAAAAATTGTGCAACTTTAATAGAAGCCTGGAAAGTTACAGAAACAGTGAGAAATAATATAATAGAAAGGACATGGGTAAGACTATATGTATGAAATTTGTGTCCTTTCTACTTTGCAATGTGAGTTCATCAGAGGTCATAAACTAAGTCCTGGACTCAGGCCAAATTAAAATTTAGATAAGCAAGCCTGGGATTTACAGGAAGATATATTTTCCTGTCTTGGTTAATGTCAACCCATTGCCAGAAGTAGAAATACTGGCCTGTTGGAGACACCATATTTCAACTGTCATATAATGCATATGTAATGCTTATTTGTGTTATGAAAAATGTCACATCATCATTCTAACTTAGAACATACATTACTATTGCTATGTTGATCAGACTCTCTGCAGAGATAAACACATTTTGCCTAGATAAAAGATCTCCCCATAACTCCATGGACTAGAATATTCTTACTTGTTTGAATTTAATTTGGATTTTTTTGATTAAAATTATCTGCATACCAATTATGTGTCCAAGAAATTAAAAGCAAATGACCCTTAAAACATCCCTTTATTTGTGATTCTTTAACCTAAACTACAAACAGTGCTACATAATCAAAAATGTGTTTGGTGATCAGTAAATCCGTGTTCTCATTCCCATGCTGGTGGATATTACTGTGACAAAAGCAGAGTCAAGAGTCAGCATCATTAAAAGTCAGGAGCTACATTCTAGTTATGGCTTCCTGTGTTAGCTGAGCCACTCTCATAAATTCTCCAGGCCTTGCCTTTCTGTTACGTAACATGGTGGTCACATGGGAAGCTGAGATTTTTAATATGTGTTTGTGAGTCACTTGGTACCGCAGAAGACTGTTTAGACTCCAACATATACATGTTAAGGATTAGAGTTAACAAAGAATTTAAGTTTGTAGTTAACTTTAAGTCTTCCAACTTGAATTATCCTATGATCCTATGATCCTGTGCTGAAATCCCACTGAAGCAGGAGGTAAGGCTTGTCAGCTCTAGATTAAAAACTCACTGTACTCATTGCCTGTCAAAGTTTCCAGTCACAAGTGACATAAAGGAAAGAGATGGATGAATGGGCAAATGCTGCTGAGAGCTCTGCTGTGCTTATCACTGAAGCTTGTCAAAAATTTAATTTCATTGAAATGAAAGACATCTCAAAAGCTGTCAGTGAGATTCAGTTGTCAAGCTGGCTTTAGGATTTGCATCACAGCATCAGCCAGTTAAAGCAGGAATGGTGAGTTGAACACAACACTGAAATTCCTGCACTGAACAAGGAGCTAAGTTAAGAGATGCAAAGAAATGCATTTCTAAGCTTCACCTTCCTCAAGAGGCTACATATTTAATCTCACAACCTGCCTGCGTGTTCTCAGAAATGAACTGTTTCCTGGTGTTAGGCAGCTTAAATCAGATCAGGCTTTACCTTCAAAAGCAGCTAATTCTCCACTTAGACACAAGGGCATCTGAGATGCAGGAGAGTCTGCTCCAAACCCTCCCCCTGCTCCACTTGGGAAGGTATTTCAGTTTTGGGTTTCTGCATCACTACTATAAATGGAGCCATCACCACACACCTTCTGGTCCAACTAATTCTTACGTAACCTCAGAGAAGTAAAACATCATCACCACGGGAGTCTAAATGTTGTTTGTCAATTCAGAGAGACAGACTGTGTCTTAACATATGGGAGGTTCAGGACCAAAGTTTGTCTTCCAAGCCAGAGAAAGGATTTGAATGTATATCAACAATATCATGGATGAGTGTGATAGGTGAGTTGGTATAGATCTATCTCATGGCCTACCGCTGCAGTGGCAGCAGTAACAGTAGCTTCAATTTGTGTGGTAACATATATTCCAGCATATATACATGCTCTTCGTTATCTGAAATCTTTTTGCTGAAATGAAAACACTTCTGGGATTTACAGCAACAGTCAAACTGAAAAACAGTGTAAAAAAGTATTGAAAAGGAATTATCTTTTTTTATTGCTTTATTTTCTCTCCTGTAATGTTGGGAGGTGGGGGGTGTGTGTGTATGTGTTTGTGTACTGTTTTGGGGTTCGGTTTGGTTTGGGGGGGAGGGGGTGTTGTTTTTTTAATTAGAACTGGTCAACTACATCTCATCAAAGCCTAAGAAATTACTGAATTAGTCAATACATTTTAAACCCCTTTTTTCTACATTGCGTTTTTTCCTATATATAGTATGAATAGATATAACTGAAAGCCTGAGTGCATAATTCTCTAAGAGCACATGAAAGTCTATTGTTTCCAACACAGTCTGCCCAAATGTATCTGCAGGAGGCAGGTATCTCAAATCATAGCCTCTTACTATAGCCTCACATAGTATTTAAGATACAGTGAATTTTTTTAAATAGAATAGAAAAAACTCTCTGTTCACCCACATATCACTCACACAATTTAGACAACTGGACTGTTTTAGGTTAATATTTGCTGGCACCTTAAGTCTTGTTGTTGAGCACCAACGAGTTTAGCATGTACTGTCCCCTGTAGAACAGGCACGTGGTTGCACGACCTCCACGTTCAGAGGCACTGCATCTTCCTGTTTCCATCATGCCTGCTGGATGTCATTCAATTATTTTGTGTTCTTTTCATGGGAAAATGCCTACTTTGTTTATACTGTGAAACTACCTTCAATATGGAAACTATTAGTCCAATTGAATTTGGATTTCAGAAATTGAAAAAAAGTACTTCATAAATTGAATAGACTATTTGACAATGAGATTAATACTTGAAATCCTGAAACAATTTTATTTGGTTCCCCATACTGTGAGTATATAACTTGTGAAAACAGTTTTTGGAAGCTCTCATGGCTGTTTATGTGTTTAGTCTAATTCTCCTGATATTGACTATTAGTTTTTTTTGAATAACAGCTAATAAGAAAAGTGTTTAAAAAACTGGATTTCTGTTAAAAGATTGATACTATCCAGGTGTTCAGCTATTTTGGAAAAAAGCATTTGAGATATACACTGTCTGCTGTAAATATCATTAGGAGACAGATTAGGCAGTGTTACACAAAACTTTAGTAAAACACGGGGATAATGAAAAAAACCATTGTTCAAGTTCAGTGGAATAAATTGCCAAAAGCGTGATGCCCAGAGTGCTGGAGCATCCCTATCAGCAGCAGCAGGCTTGTAACATCCCATTGAAGAGACAAAGGCAATATTAGGTTCTTCTGTCACAGGCACACTAGAAACAGATTAACAGCTACTCTGATGCTATAAAAGATTTTGTGTTAGTCACATAAAAAG
Organism: Gorsachius goisagi; assembly: GCA_018403395.1. NCBI lineage: Eukaryota > Metazoa > Chordata > Aves > Pelecaniformes > Ardeidae > Gorsachius > Gorsachius goisagi. The sequence goes on from BOSO01016466.1 coordinate 26,239, forward strand.
TATATTTCACTTACTCCCTGAGGGCACAGGGTCCTTGCAATACCTCGGTAATTTTATTCAAGTTACAGGACCAACGTGTTAACCTTGACTTGTTGCATGACATAATTCTGATGCAGAAAATAATAGGATTTAGAGGTCTCCAGTGGAAGAGAACTGGTGCATATAATATAACCACCAAGCTCTTTAAAAACAAAGCAAAAGAGAAAGGAAAAAAAAAACCAAACAACCTGTTGGTGAACTACTAGGAGAAAATACAACCTCAGGGCTAAAGGTTGCAATCATTCAGAGGTGGGATTGTCTGCGGAGGTGTACATTTCCACAGGGGAATTTATGTAGAGCCAGAAGAAGCCACTGCACAACACTTTGGGTGGGAGAGGGGGAGATTTTTACAAAGCAGGAAAATAACTGTGCCTGTTTGTAGTTATTGGGCTGTTGTGCTTTTTGCTTAGTAGGTCAACACACTGTCATCTTATTAATTTGTGTCTGGGCCCTATCACGCAAGGGCTGTTGCTTCACAGACGGTTTCAATCAGAGCAGTCAAACCAGCAAAATAGGACATCCTGGTCAGAATTACTTTCTCAACCTCATTTTGAACTGTTGTTTTTTCAGTCAGTCTTGGCAGATTTCATTATAAGATATTTATTATAGCACACACATTTCACATGACATAACAGTTTTATGTAAGAAAAAAATGCATATTCAGTCACAAAGCAAACCAGGATACAAAATACTACTAGTCAAAGAAATAGCCTTGATCAAGTCACGTGTCATGAGACAAAAATAGCTGGTGTACTTCTACTCCAGTGTTTTCCTTTTCTTATTGTATTCCTTGCAATGATATTCTATAACAAGTACAAGACTCGCTCCTGACCTCTCAGAGGCTGTGTGGCAAGCTGACTTTTCACTTCCCTGGTCAAACTGGGCAAAATAAGTCCAAATGAATCTGGAGCTGATCAAAATAGAAAAGTTTTCTTTTCCTTTAAGCAAACTCCCTCTACAAGAAAGAAATGAAAAAACTTTATTTTGTGTTTTACCTTTAAAATTTTACAAGCAAATTTCAAAACAAGGTGGCTTCCCACAGAGAAACAGTAAAACATTGCATTTGGATACCTTTGAAATGAAACATGTAGCTTTTACAGGAAAAAAAGTAACAAACTTTCAACCAAAATTTTTCCCTGTTGCATGAATTCTCAAGTAGTTCTGACTGAAACTGCATCTGTGTTTTTCAGTGAATGAAATACCCATCAAAACTCTTCTTCCCAGCTCCTTCTTTAGTCTTCTGCTCTTTTGCTCTGGCTATTCCACGCGAAGGACTCTTCTCATCTCAACAACCTGTAATAGAGATGAATCCTCTCTAGATTTCACCATTTTATACTACTGTTTGTTTAGCCAAAGGAAAGCTTATTCCTGCAAAAACTTAAGGCTTGCTTTCAACTAAATAAGAGTTATTACTTGCAATATTTTAATACCATAAGCAATCAGTTTTTAAATCCTTTACAAGGCAAATGTGTGCATGTATATGTCAGCCTGAAAAAGAAACAGGAACACCAAGATGGTTGAATATAAATAAACTTGTTTCTAATTCTGTTTGTGCTTAAGTGTTATTTTCAGTCGTTAGCTTGGTTACTCGATATTGGATCTTAAAAATTCATAATGAGGACATATTGATGAAAAGTTTTGACCTTGCTGTGTGATTTTACACCTCTCAAAATACAGTCTTGATACAGTTCTGTCTGGAATCATAACTGAAGTAGTTTCTACTGTAGTATTCATACTGAAAGCAAGTCACTAAATGAGTGAATTATTCTTTGTAGCTATGGATCATGGAATATATTGAATGCACTATGTTTATTTGTAATGGAAACAATTACACTATCCCAATATAAGGGCAGGGGGGATTTCAACTAACCATTTTCCCTTAAATGCATGAATTTAAACTTTAAGCACTAAAACTTGCATCGTATTCCTATAGATATGCAGTCCTGTATTGTACCCTAGACTATATATGTTGCAGACATCATTCCTCAGCAGCTGAGGAAGGACACGGGTGTGCACACCTCTATTGTCTATACAGGTAGAAGGCTATTTAAGAAATTCCAGATCTGTCTGATTTTCTTGTAGTTCATGTCAACAAGCAATCAAAAGACACCAGCACAACTGGAACAGCGGTTACTGGTGCTGCCTTGCTTACTAGCTACTGTGGGTACTGTGGTTACGCAATTGGCATCATCTCAGCTTTCAGCTACTGTGGTTACATTTAACAATGTCGTCTTGGTTGTTAGGCACTAGGAAGCTTTGGTGCCTTCTCGATTTACTACGAAGAGTTACTGCTTCTGCTGCACTTTTTCTTTGCTGAGCTACTGGCAGGATCCTGCTGTGGTCCAAATCTTGGGATTTCTTCTCAGCCAGCTGCTTGTTACTGTGAAGTTTTCCTTCATTTGGAGTTTCAGGATTCAACCTGACATCAGTGCATCAGTGCACTGTTGATGGATATAACTGGATATATTTTTATGAGTGATAGGAGTTAGATTTAGCAGTTTAGAAGGGACACCTTTTTTTTTGGTATTTCCTCAGGGAATGACCACTCTCTAATTTCTTGTGACTTCTCTAAAGGCAAAGGAGTTCTGGCTACAGTAGGAACAGAGCTTTCTGCTGTAACCTGTTTAACCCAAAATCTTCTGAATATTTAGCTCTCTAGACTAGAGCTTTCATGCAGATTTAAGAAGCTGTTTCTTCTGTTTTGAATACTGCCGAATAGTCAATGGCCACATCAGGGTGAAGCAAGGAACCAAGAGATGGCTTGAGAAAGCCACTTCTCTAGGACCTGAGTTATGACAGAGCATAATTCACTAGTTACTAACTCAGAGTTATACTCAGATCATTTTTCCTTTGTAGGCACTAAGAGAAAAGAGAGCAAGGGTGGCCAGATCAGAGGCAATCACACAGGAATGCTTTTCAAAAGCAGAATTTTCTGACAGAGGTGGTCACACAATTACATAGTTTCTCCACTTACTAGATATATTCCCTAGTCTTTGATTTCATGTTAGAAACTTATACCTTACAGAACAGACTGCATCTGTGCTTCATTAGACTGTAAATTCAGGGGAAGGGGGAGGGGACAAGAAAAAATCTGAAGTGTTTCTCCAAATTTCTCTGGATTCTCCCTAGCAAATGCAGAAGGTGGGAGACAGAAATGAAAGATTAACAGAGAACATCTCCAAGAAGGGACTAATGAATGCATGAAGTATAAGGTCTACTACAAAAGACTGCTACAGTCCTACATTACTCTTAAATTTTTGCTTTAGAAAGCACGTGTTTCATTTAAAAAATAAAAAGTTTTATTAAACTTATAAATGAGATTTAAAAACACATCAAAAAGAATAAAGACAAAAGATGAGGACTGTTAACTAATAATCTAATTGTTCCTGTTACATCAGGACTATTCCCTACCCTAAGTATTCTCTTCTTCCTAGTTCAGTCCTCCGTCATGAGACTCCCTTTCAGAGACACACCATTTACCTCTTCAATTTCTTTTTTTCTTTTCTTTCACATGTCTTCCCACTCATCTGTTGTTAGATTCCAACAACTCCTTCATGCTAGATGTCCTTGCTTTTCCTCCACCAGCATTCATATTTGCCAAATGTCCTTTTTTTACCTCCCAGTTATTTCTTGGCCCACTTTTCTCAGTGGCTGCAGTGCCAGCTAGCACTGCTTCTGTGTCCTCTTGCTCATTATGGACTTATTTTTTTCCATGTTCTCCTTGTGCTTCTCATTTTTTAAATTTAATGCGGGGTTTATGAAATCACTAGCACCACATGTCTTAGCACTTCTGTCATATTTTCTGCTCAGAACAAGAATCATAGTTTGTTTTTACAAAATGTAACCATGATTAGTATGTTTAAAATTGACCAGTGGTCTCCTTCTAATAATCTTTTCCAAATGCCCATGACATTTACTGTCCAGTTCTCAAATAAGGAACATAACACTTTAAAAAAGAAAAAAAAAAAAAGAAAAAAGCTGATGTCAGCTCTAAAATAATGAGTCAGTTTTTATTTACAATTTTACATAAATTCACAGTAAGTGAATTTGTAATTTCCTCCAGCTATTTGAGAAATTTACTGTAATAAGCAATTACTGTCTTTCCTCTGCATATACTAGCGTAAATGCTTATTATGAAGCTCTCCACCATTGTGGAGCAATAGTCAAAAAGCAGTACCTTCTGGCTATACTATTGGCAGAGTCTCTGACGCATAAATTCACTGTTAGTTCTTCTCCCACAGGAAGAACAAACTTTATTTTTTTGTATAGTTACCTATATGGGAGATGGGAGGTTTTGTCCTACTCAACATGCAGCAGGATTGCCAGTGTACATGGTCCAATGCGTAACTGTCCAACAACCCACTGGAATGAAAACTTACCTTGCGCAAATAAAATTAGAAGAAAGTATTTACGCAGAAGTCAATCTGATTGCAACATGCAAACCAAAAAAAGTCAGAGCAGCAAACAGGAGTGAAAGATGTAGCCAGGTTATAGGTACGTGAATTTCATCCTCAAAAGCAAAATGTCATTTTGGCTTCTCCAGTTCAGCCGTGAAGCCCACCAGACGTTATTTTTAATAAAGAGCCTTAGGTCTCCCCATGAATTAACAACCTTGTCTTGTCAAAAGACGTAATTCATCCAGATGTCTATCAATCATCCTGGATATTTGCTCACCCAAATGCAACACTCTGGGAATACTGGCCACAGAGGAAGTGTCTAATTCAAAATGTGTTCACCACCTTTAAGCTGCTTTGTGTTACTCCCTGGAACTTCAGCTCCAGTAAGTCAAATGTCTGAAGCTGATTTCTCCTCCCCAACCCAAAGAAAAATGAAGAGAAGTAGATGAAAGAGAGGTACAAACACCCAAAGTTGAAGTAATATTAACTCACTTATCACAAAAACCTGTGGAGATCTCAATGTCCAGGGATACAAGGGCCTAAAAAAGAATAAGCAAGTACCTAAATATGAAGATAGCCACATGTGCCAAAGTCTTCCTTTAAAAATACTGTTTTGGCTCACTTAATGGCATTATACCCATGTGCTCTTGCATGTAAGTGACATTGAAGGCCCCTCTGAGCTCCAGTCAGGGAACTGGCTAGTGATAAGCTGGTTCAGCTATCCCAACAGTAAACTGTCATCACTAGAGCTACGTGCAGCCAAGGCATCCCTCTCCGGAAGCAGGAGTAAATCCAGTGAAGTCAATGGAGTTACGGAGATGCTGAAGGTAGCTAGCTCTGCAGGTGGCTGTTAAAGTCTACTGCCTGATGCCGCCTTAACAAAGCCTAAACTTGGGCCCAAGCTTCATCTAAGAGAAGTATAAAAATGCAGAAGGAAAGAGCTTTCTTATCACACCCTGTTTCTTACGCTCTTTTTAAACATTAAGTACTGGTCACTATTGGAGATGAAGCTTCGCTAGTTTGAGTTTTGCTGTGATCCACTGCAACAGTTCTAATGTTATGGAGTGTAAGCAAGAAGAAAAATCTGGTCCAGTGAGTCCACAGCTTTCAGCCTTCTGGCTTTAAACATGAGCACAGAGCAATGATATTGTTTTCATTAACTCCAGCAATAAGCTGGCCTTCTGGGTCCAATCTAAAGCTGCTGTGAAAAGAATTAATTATTTTACCAAGCTCTCAGTTTTGAGGAATGAAGATTACATAATTCCAGCCTGGCCTCCTTAATTAATTTAATACAGGAATGTTACTTGCCCACAGTCTGTCTCCCATTGTCCAGTAATATTACAAAAACTAAAAAGTGATCGGCAAAAAATAAAAGCTTGTGTTTATTATCTAATTACCAAGAAAAACTGAGCGGTGAAGTTTGGACTTTTCCCATGTTAAGCTATATTGGTACCTAAAAGTTAATCTAGGTATTTATTTAGACTAATGAGTTGTTTGGTACTTCCCTTCGCTGGCGCCAGAAGGTGGATGGGAGGGTTCGGTGCCTCCTATCTCACAGGCCCTGCCCGTTAGAAGACATTCCTCCAGGCAGACAGAAGGACTCCCAGGGAGCTCCCACTGCTGCTCCAGGAAAAAACTCCTGCTAGAGTGACACCAGGGCACTGGCATGACTTGGTCAGCAGGGACACAGCCACTCTTCCACACTAGCAGACAGCTGCCCCAGCAGGCAAATGGATAAGCACACCCAGCATGCTTGTGCCCAAACCACAAAGCCACCTAAATGCACACCGGCCTCTCTGTCTGCACTGGAGCATACATCTAATGCCTGCTGAGCCAGTAGATCCTTCCCACCCTCAGCAGGATACAGACGAGGCCCCTTTGTCCAGTAGCAGTGCCTGAGACTCAAGCCATTGCCTTTTGCTAAGGGGAAACAAGTTTAAACTCAGGCATAAAGCTGAGCACTGTGGATTGGGCCTGATCCTGCACCTAGGAAACACCTCTTGCCTGTTGTCTGGGAGTTTGCATAGGGCTCTCAGCCATGATCTGCTCAAGAGCTGCTTACAGGGACGCTCCCAGCACAGCTGACCCACCCACAGGGCAGGAACCACGGTACAGCCTGAGCAAACATTCTTTCCCCCAAACAAGGTTATCGGGAAAACACAGACTTTCTGTGCGGTTTATTTTCTTGATTTGCAGATTGCTCAATAAGAAAACATTTCTGATCCTACACAATCCACATTCCAAAAAAAAAAAAAAAAAAAAGAGAGGGGGAAAGAAGTATGGAAATAATGGCATAGAAACTTTTATGCTACTAAGCCTCCAAACCAAATTTAAAACACATGTATTTTTTTAAAGTAATTTTTTTCTACAAATTGGACCATATTCAAGTCATTGCTTAATTTTTGCCAAACCAGGAAAAAAATGCCAAATACAGAGCTTTGATGAATGTGCAGGTGATGTCATTTCAAAAAGTCCAGAGACATTTAAGGGGGGAAAACAATTTATGATTTCACCTCTGAATGAGAACAGTCTGCTGTTTATTCAGACTTGATGCTTGAAAACAATACTAATCTGGCCTACAGAAAATGAGATAATTTTATTTATTTCAACAAAAGAACTGTTTATACTTAAACTAAGCTGTAACAATTTTTCCTTTCATATTGACTGTGAAATATGAAAATATCCTGGTAGTAACCCCCCAGAATGATCCTTCTTGAACCATTGCAACATTCTGCTCTTTGCTGGCTTTTTAGATTAGACTTACATACATGACCTCCATATTTATGGTAATGTTCCCATGTATATGCAGAGAGCAGAATGTCAAAATGGAGATAGCATCAACAGATCTTAGAGCAGAGTTTTGTCCTCAGGAAAATGAAAAAGATGTGAACAAGATGAGAAGTTGCCTGTCTTTCTTGCCTCAGTGATCATCAGTTCCAACTTCCCTGCTTTTTGGTAAGCGTACGATGGAACATGTGAAAACTAAGCCTGTCCTTCTCTGTGTTCCTAAATGGTCATAACTTGGATGAACAGCGACTCGATGGATGTGGACTCTGCCTCTATTTTCTCTACAGAGTAGGCGAACATAGTGTTTATTAGGAATAAAACGCTAGCCATACCGTGCCTAGCCTCTTGGCATGCAGCCTTCCAGGTGAACAGGAGGGTAGTTTGCTTTGCCATGTTCTTCTGAAGTTTTCCCTTCATCAGCCACCAGCTAGTTTTGCTTCACTGAAGGGGAAATCTAAAGCTATGAGGTAGTTGGTGTAATTTAATGAAAATAGCGTAGCCAGAAATTAACTCCTGATCATTTCTTCAAACTTGAGTAGTGTTACCTGACATGCTTCCAAGCACAATGGCCAGAGTCATGTATCTTCCTTCCCACCAAACTCATATAGCTCTAGATTTAAAGATCTCTATATTTTCATATTTCTTTTTCACCATGGGGTGTTGGAGCTTGTCTTTCTTCCACCGTTACTAGTGTGCCTCCACGCCTGTCCCCACAGCAGCTCCACCTTTGTGGACTATTTGCCAGATTTCCCACACGTGGACTTTCAACCCTAAACCCTAAACATAGCTTGCCTGCTGCTTCCCAGTCTCTTCTTGGGAGCATATGACATCTTGGGGAGCATGTGATATTCTTTGCACTTTTTATCTCCTTAGCTACTTCCATTTATACAAAATTAAGTTCAAGTGTATGCCTCCTGGGTTTCTTTGTGCAAGGAATGTATATGTTTACTTCTTTTTGCCCATATTGTCGCATTCGGCTCTACGTCAGTTATCTGAGAACCGTAACACTAGGAAGACATCTCAGGTCAGCAAATCTTGGCCTCTGAGACTACTGTCAACATATTTACAATCTTATATTCTTTAATGTGATTATGTAAGAGGATAAGGAAGAAAAACCTAAGAATGTCTGTATTCCTGACCGAGCTGAGACAATATTGGTAACCTCAAAGTGCTGGAATTTAACAGTTTTGAGTGGGCTCAGGAACATATCAGATACTTGAGAAAGCCAATACTGAAAGAGCACTTTAAGAATACTCTCCCACCAGCTTTTCTGGGATAATTTCTTTAAACAGCAAAGAGGAATCCTAGATAACAGGACTGACAGAGAGGTCATTTAGTTTATTGCTATAGGAGCATCAGCTATACCTAAATTGTACTTAAGCCAAGAAGGATGTGGAGGGTTCTGTAAGGTCATGGAAAACATTAAATCTGACATATTTCCATCTGAGGCTTTCACCCAAGAGCTCACCTGTTGATGGGCCCAAAGTGTGTATATCTGAGTTTTAAGAGCCAAAAGCTTTTTTTGGTCTAACACCGATTCAATACAGTGGCCTCCTAGATCTGTAAGTTTACATAGCAGTTCACCCAGGAAGGGAAGGAGGAGAAGGAGGGGAATGAAGAGGCTGGTGATGGGGAGATGGAAGGGGGTTTAGTTTTGTGCTACAAGGGAGCTGATGACCAGCTGGATACTTCTGTGTTTGTGATTGTGCATCTAGCAGTTTAGAAGAAATTTAATTTTCATAGCGCCCAGCACCAGAGCAGCTGGGATCCTGTTTACAAAATTAACCACCCTAAAAGGTGACATCAGGCAGCTGTTTCTGCCTGAAGAAACACTCGCTACCATCTTGTCATTTTGTCAGACAAAATGACTAAGTAAAACAAATCAAGAAAATAACCAGCCTTAAACTAAATAAACAGCCTAGCATTGCACCCCAGACACTACCTCCAGCAGACTGTCAAGAAGAAAAACATATACAAGCAGAGCCATTTTTCTGAGAAAGTCATGCTGTCAGGCTTCAAGGTTCACTCCTGCAAAACCTACGCTGCCTGCACAGTGGGGTGGAGATGCAGAGAAAACTAGGTTGAAGAGATTAGTTAGAAGTGTAAAAACGGACCAAATGCTGCCTAAGTTTTAGCTAAAATGTAAGGCTAGTGTTACAGCAACTCGACTCACTTGTCAACATGAGAGACTTCGCATCACTTATGCCTCCTGAGAGACAGGAGCTGCTAGCGGGACACAACGCAGCAGAAAAAAGGCTGAGATGGCCACTGTGAAGTTGCCATTATAAAGCCACAGTTCACTACACAGGGAAGCACAGAAAATAAAAGGCTGTAGTGCCATGCAGGAGGAGCTGTTTCTCCTGTAGGATACAAAATTTTTAAATACTTTAGCCATTTTTACATTATTAATTCACAGAATCACAGAATCGCAAGGGTTGGAAGGGACCTCGGGAGATCATCTAGTCCAACCCCTCTGCTAAAGCAGGTTCTCCTAGAGCATGTTACAAAGGACTACATCCAGGCAGGCTTTGAATATCTCCAGAGAAGGAGACTCCACAACTGTCAATTACCTAATTTTTAAACATATGTGAATTGTCGATGCCATGTCTTTTGCTGATTAAGTAATGGCCATGCTTGGAGTCTTGAATTTACACTGTGCAGAATTCAGTGGGCTTGGCTGTGTGATTTATATGATTTTACCATTATCATTCATTTGATTGCATGATCCTGAAACACATGAAGAGTGTTCAAAATGAGTTTGCATGTACTTCCTGTATGACTGCATGGGTAAATCCACCACGCAGTGATGGATTCCTTCTGCAAGAATACTTCTGCAAATAAAGTTTTACCCATAAAATGCTTGCAATAAAGAGGGGAAAAGGAATGAGTCAGAGTGAAGTTTGCACCTTTGAGTCAAATATTTATAAGCAGCCTTCACCCAGCTCTGTCCAGCCACATCCCCGTTTCAATTAAAGGTTTCCATGCTCTCCCAGTGCCAACAAGTCCTTTCTGCAGTTCTCCAAGTGCTTGTCCTGTTTATTTCTCATACAGTGTCTGTCTCTTTCAGATCAAATAAAGCCTGCTCAGTTTTATCCTCTTGGCCAGTCCCACTCCCTAGGGCTTGTTTATATCCTAGGTGGTGTGTTATCGTAATGGAAGTTTCCCCTGTTCTCCTTCAGAAAAATCTCTGTAGACATTTCTGGCTAGATCTGCCACATAATAAGTAACTTCTGCATGAAAACTAGCCCTGTTAAGTATGTCACAACGCTACTTTAATTAAAAGTGATAGAAATCAAACATAAATATATGAATAAATAAAACTCTTTTCTAGATAACTTGATGCAAAAATCACTACATAAGGTTTCTCCTGAAACAGGAGGAAAATGCTCCTTTGAAAGGTCATTATATTTAAATTTAAATGATGGAGAAGTTTGGGATAACATCTGAGTTCTGCTGTCCTAGTGTATCTACACAGAGCTGCTGGTGAATGTGGTTAAATGTAAAGATGAGCTGAAAAAGACACAAAAGTCTGGTACGTACAGTGGTAGCTGTTGCAGAGGAAAGATAAAGGGAACCCCTACCTCTGTGCAATTGCTATGTTGCAACACTCATCAGCCTCTGAAGCCAATTAGTCTGTAGCCAAGAAAAAATACTTTCCTGATTTGTTACTTTTGTTGTGTTTGTCTTTCCTACCTCGTTTAAAATTCTTGGGTTTAGAAACAAACTTGTAAATATTTACAAAACAAATCATACTAAACAGCAAAGGAGATTAGAGAAATGCTTTGGTACTAAAACAATGTGTTTCACGTAGCCTGATTGTATAATTCAATTTTATATTAGAGGGGAGACATGTAAATACAAATGGTGAAATGTGACCCAGTTTTACAAGGTCATATTTCAAACAATACAGATGAAATCCAAATGAAGTTCTAGTTGCTATGTTTACTGTGGGGAAACTAAATTTCATACATATATTAGCACCTGGAGATACTTGGTGATTTCTGAAAAACAGTATTAAAACATTCATAAATCAAAATTTGAGTGTGGACAAAGAGTATACATTTGGCTTTTGGGAGCTTTTGCTACTGAGATTTATTTTGTTTGATCATTCATAACACCTACTTCTTTTCACATAAACACATGTAAAACTTGTGTTAACTGTTAAGAAAAAACAGTGCTCCTTTTTGTTTCTTAATGGTTTATCAATACTGCAGTAATAACGAAAACCATAAGAAACAAGGCTGCACCACATTTGTAGGTAATTAGGCTGTGGTTTATTTCTGTATAAACCACATTTGCAATTTATTGAAAAGCAATGTGGTTTATAAACAAAAATTACTCACATTGTATGCAATCGTAAAAAAACTATCTATTGTAACACCAGAACAAAGGCATGCAGACCACTTTGCTCATTAAAAAAGCATTAACATTGAAAGTATATCATTCTAGAGAGGGCTGAAAGATAAGTAGAGAACAGGAAGAGTTTCTTCTGTGCAAAGCACTTAGTACAGCTAAAGAGATTAAATATTTTACGTTAAAAAGATACAATGTTCCTTGTGCTAAGTCACATCAGATGTTATCACAGATAAATCATTTTCAGGAGGACAACAAAAGGACAGAGAAAGCTAATGAAATTGTAATTTGTAGAACATCCAGCTTAATGTAACAGGAAGCCTAAGCCATTCCCTGCCCATGGAAATAGCGAAAAAAGGGGGACAGACACAGGTCACCTCCCTGTGCAGAGGACTTCCAGCAGACAAAGATAAGAACATAGACAAGCTGCACAGGAAACGAGTGATGAAACCTCTCAAGTCTGGTACAACAACCTCTCCCGACTGCAGATCCTAACCTTTTCCAGAAATCTAGTCTACTTACTTCTTTGTGGTGCTTCTAGGAGGAAAATGATCCCTGTCTCACCTCATTCATCCTAAAAATGATTTATTTCCTAGAGTTATGCAGCTATTAGTTGAGCTATTTCAAATCGAGCAAAAGCATGAAGGTCAATAGAACAGATTCAGATTGACTTGAAAGATTCCAAGTCTGTGATACCAGCTAAGGTACAATGCTACTCTGACATTGTTGCTGTTGCTGGTGTTGCTGCTGTTCTTGTTGGTTTTGTTGTAGACCCGGATGAAATGATACTTTATCACCATTCACAAGCCCATGCCCTGATTCAATGCTATTAGCAGCTGGTTAACAAGTCTGTCGTGACCATGTAAGCAAAACTCAAAATGAAATAAAAATTAAATTGCAGCTAAATGCTAATGCCAAGAAAGGCAGACCCAACAGAAAGTGTGAATGAACCGGACCTAGGAGAAGTAGTGACAACTCAAGAACAGAGTCAAATTTTGGTTCCTGCCCTGATGCCTTCTTGGCTGAATGGGAGCTCTGAATTTGGGTCCTGTCAGTACCTTCTGATAGGTTTTTACTAAAAATTACTTGCTTGTCTGATGCTAACTTCTACGTACATGTTTAGGAACCTAAACAAGTGCTAAATTCCCACCTCACAAGTGTTTTTAACACAAATCCAACACACTTGGTTCAGACCGCAGTTTCCTCAGAAGTCAATAGGGGTGAAGGGTGCTCCTCTTTAGAGAAGTGTGTGGTTCGGCATCTAAAGAAGTGACAAACTTTCTGGAAGAATCTAGCTGTCCCTGCAGACTGGGATGGAAATTGTGGTAACAAGGCTCCAGGCTTAGTCATGCCCCCATGATATGAAAGTCTACATCTTTTTCCTCATCTGCAACATGGGAGTAGTCACATACTTATTGTATTTCATCGGACTCTTGTGAGGGAATTAGTTTAGGTCACTTTTCAGAACACTCAGTATTTATTAAGTCTGCTCCCACCAGCAGGTATTAATTACTATTTTATTTTGTAAATAATTCGTAGAGCTTTCTTTCAGCTGCACTTAAGGTTTTCCAAAGAAAGGAGCTTGTTAGTAGCTTCAGAAATGTCTCACTAAACCTCCAGTTATTTGTGTCTGTCAAGTTCTCCAAGTTGGAAATGGAAGAATTGCACTAAACATCCCAATTAACTTTCCAACATGTGACTGAAAGCAATTCCTCTGTCTTTGATTAGTTAGAAGTACATCTGCAAAGTTGAGTTTACAATACACCACATAATCTCAAATGCAGATCTTATTCTGTCATCTGGACCATACGTGTTAGTGTCAACAACAGCAATAAACAATACAAGACACAGCTCACATAAACATTTCAGAAATCATAAGCTTAATCATTGTTCAGAAGTTGGACCAAGCTATGACTAACCTCTTCATCACTATAAGCCCTTGGCTTACGGGCTTTGAAATATATCCAGAAGAAAGTGTATCCAAAACCTGAACCTAGAGATGAAAGGGAATTCATGTGGCATAACAATGATGTGAACAGTGATAAACAACTTTAAAAGTCAGTCAACTATGAAACTGAAGTTGTGTTGAATTGCAAGCCTTGCTAGATGCTCTAATTCCACCAGCAGTGCGAACATTATTGCTCTTACAGGATAAGATCATTTCTTAATTCATTTTATTAGCTACTTCTTTTCCAGTTCATTGAAGTCTGCTGGACTGTCTATGCTGCTGTCCCTCTAATCTTTGGCTTTCCAAAAGGATTCTGGCAACAGCGTCAGTGGGTAAAATTGATTAAGAGTTGAACTCAGTGGAAAAAAACCTGAAACAATGATCAATGGAAAACATTTGCAGAAAGCAGAGCCTAGAAAATGCCCATAAAGCAGGTCTGTACACACAAATGTGTGGTTTTCATGCATGAGTGCCAATGTGACTCATGACAGCATGAGTCAGAGCCAGTATGCTTCCAGTTCCCAAGGCCAGGTGGATGCTCAGTGTATTCCTCCTTGTGCCACCTTCCCCCATCCTATGATTTCCAAGCATGAAAACCTGGATGCATTGAAAAGGGAAGAACTTCAGCACATTCTCTGGTCTGATGGCAATCTAGACATGTCCTTTGATTATTCCTAGGTTTTTGGTAAAAGACAGGAAGTAAGAGGATGATCCAGTGATTCAGATAACAAACTGAACTAACGAAAACTTTTCGCCTTATTCCCATACACAGACATTAGGTCAGAGATTACTAAATTCTAACATTTCAGGTTCTGCCTGTATGAGAGTGAAAAGATTCTTACATGGTATTTTACACAAAGCCCATACCAAGCAAGTATTACTGTAGCCTCATTCCTCAGTCAGAAGCATGACAGTCAGCAGCATGACAGTCAGCAAAGATCTATATCCTGTTAGCACCATATACAACATTGCATCTACTTGAAACAATCATCTACCAGAAATATTGGAAAGGCACGGAGGAAACAGCTCTTATGAAAAAGAGAAAGCTATCTTTTTAGACTAATGGATAGTAGTAAGCATCCCCATTTCCTCTTCTGGGACTGAAATAAAAGTTATTGTCTCAAGGAAGCTAGGAATTTCTGCTAGTAAATAAAGTTCTGCCTGATTTTTCTTAGGAGAGTAGCAAGTATGAATTTTCTAAACTAAGTCCCAGAGAATATCTGTTTGTAATCTATGGTTTGAGTCCTAAAATTCAGTCCTACAAGACCTTGTCAGTGTAAGGAGAGAAAGGTAGCCCTCAATTATTTTGTTATGTGATCCCTGAACCAGTGAGGGTCAAAACACCCTACGAAGTCCCTTAGACAGGCTGACATTTTGCACCAGTCTCCAGGCTTTGGTAGATGAGCACAGTTTCCTCAGGTAATTCGTTAATGCACATCTCTCACTGCTCTGAGAGCAGCTAAATAGGAAAAATGAAAGAACGAGAGCTAAATTAGCTGTCATGTGTTGGCTTAATTTTCAGTAATCACGGTTTGCTAGCCTAACTGAAAGTCATTGTGCATGGATGCTGTATTTAAGACATTCCTTCCACAGTCTGTTCTGCCCAATACTCTTGCTATGCCCCTGTCTAAACCTTCAGTTAGAAGCAGGGTTATCAAAGATTTGTTATGTTAAGGAGCTAAGTTGTAAGCTATATAAACTCGCAGAAGCTACAAAGTACATCTGCAAAGCTTTTAGTGGCCGGAGTAAGAAAAGAACGTTGCAGGGACTCATTCAGCCCAAGATAATGATACAGCATAACTGAAGCAGAACACCTAGGTACTTCTAATTAAAAAGCTACTGCTTAAAACAAGAAAGACACCAATACTGGAAGTTTATTAAAATACTTGATACTGTATGGCCAGTTATCAAACTGTATGTTTGCTGCAAAGGGGAAAAAGTGGCTATTGTCTGTTCTGCCACCTTCTCATGCAGAGTCCAGAACAACTCCTGTTTTGTGGATTTCTGAAACATCTGCTACTTAACATTGTTAGTACAGAAGTTTCCAAGAGCAAAAGAGTTCCTGAGATATTTTAATAACTTTTCAGACAAGAAATCCAAGGAAGCCAGAAGGCTTAAATGCAGTAGAATGCCATTGACTACAGCCACGACAGTGAAAGATGCAAAAAAACTCAACAAAAATCCCCACTGCATCTGCCTTTGTTGACTGCCTTTCCTATGAGATGTGAGAGTACTTAAAAATACACATATGACTTTTTTCCTGATTAAAAAGCAGAGGTCTCAATTGATTTTGAAATAGCTGCATCAAATTAACTCAACCAAGACATTTTCTTGGGTATCTACATCCAGGATTAAGTGTCCTTTTCTTTCCTCACCAAAAATCACAAGCATCCAAAAGCTGGAAGTCTGGAAGTATCACATGGTTATGATAAAGGTAAAAAATAAAATAATTTCTCCAAAACTGCTGTCTATTTTGAGATTAAAGCCAACAGTCACCAACCTGTGAAGTCAACCATAAAAAGCAATCATCACTAATCAGCACAAAATCATTGTCCACATGTTTTCTGAAGCAAGATGGCTCATCACAACTATTTTGCCATAAGACTGTAATAAAAAATGATAGCAGGCATGTTTCTATGACAGACAACAGAGATTACAGAGACTGATTGCTCTAAACAATATATGTTAGTGGAACAGTTTGTTAATTCTTCCAAGGTAGGTTCATTTATGAGCTTTTGATCCAAATTAAAATTTGGGAGGATTTTTCTCTGGACTTTTTTACGCGAAAGATGTAGTAGAATATGATCAGTATTTTAGGTATATGTAAATTTTAGGACTATGTAAATAAAATATTTTACACTGGTGTAACTTCATGGATTTGAACAGAATTACTTTTATATATACAGTAGACTTCAGTGGAATTGCTATTTATTTGTATGCACCACTTGTTTGGAACAAAGACACAAACTTCTGCACATGATCCAAGTATATTAATCTCAAAAACACCACACAGTTTCTCTGATTGTAAACATTTATTTTAATTTCTATCACCATAATGCTTAGAAGCCCCAGCCATGGACCAAAGCCCCATTTTGCTGGGAAATGTATGGTTCTTTAAAAATAAAGCAATTACTGTCCCTGAGTGTCAGACAAGAGGAAGAAAGGAAAGAAGCTTAAAGGCATACGAATGGCAAGATACTCAATAGTCTCAGTATATCAGCAGCCCAGCAACCAAGAGGCTATGTTGCACTTCTTGGTTGTGTGGTTTCCCTTTTCTTGGTATCATAACAAGAATTTTAAGGTATATGTATATACTATCTAACTAGAGAAAAGATGTAAGTTAAGGCCACAGCTAGTTGGCATTACTGAGTTATCCAGCTTTGTATAGTACCACTTCAAAAATGTCATGGCAAAAAAGTACCAATGATAAATAATACCATTTCCAGGAAATCAATACATATGGTTGATGATGGAGTGTGGTTTGAACACAATGATTTAGGATGAACAAAGAAAGATTGAAGTAAATTTTGATGCCATTAGCACAGATTTAAATAAGCTGAAGGTTGTGTTTTTATGGAATACACCTGCAATTATAAGACAACCATGAGAAAATTAAAAGATAATAGAGAAATAATACTGTCTCAGATTTTTAAAGGGAATTTCAGAAAATTTTAAGATCTTAAAAGTATCTAGAAATAAATGGTTATTTCAAATAATTTCTGATTGATTTGCATAGGTTATAAGGTATTTTAGTTTTCCTATGAATGCTATGAGTTCTATGAGATGATGTGACTCATGCTGATAGCACAGGTTTTAATATTCATTTCAATGGGTCTTATTTTGTAATCACCAGGGTTCAGTACTGAACAGAATCAAAACTGTAATATAGAATTATTGATTTGTTGACCTATTTAAATCTTAAGCAGTTCTGATGTCTCCACCTCTGGTTACAGACTTGTCTTAATAATCTGCTCTCACTTACAACTACCGATCACCAGATTGTCTATGTGCTGCAGGGTCTACATAACTTCTTTGGCCAAATATTTTCTTGAAGAAAGTTTACAATTTTGACAAGCCCTTGAAAATATTTATGCATGAAAGCTACTGCTCATTCTCAGCAAATCATTCATTATTGTCATTGTCAGGTCCCCAGTAAATAACCGAATCCTTACTAAACTTTAGAGGCAAAAAAAATTTTATTTCACACCAAAACAACTGAGTAAGACCACACAGGTCTGGTATGAAAGTCTATCATGCATTTTTCTTGTTACCTATTCTGTGATCAAACACCTATCCCTTATAAGCCAGTAGCTGATGTGGGGAAGGGGATTTCAAACCATGTGAGATGTATCTGCAACAGCTCATAAGGCTAGCTCATTTCCAAACATTCTGATTATGTAAAAAAATTTCCTTTGCAATGAGTGTTATGTCATCTACTGTAGTTTGACTCCCTTGTTATGTATTTCTCTTGCCCAGTCCTGGACACAGAACAAAAGCAGATGGCTGCAAACATAATCTGTCACCACAACTACTTGTTTCATGAATAACAGGTACAACTTGCTCATGACTGGTTCTGGGTAAAATACTAAAAATATCTTGTCAGGCTTAACATGCCTTTGGCTGAGAATATTCACAAAAGTCATGTTGTGAATTAAGTTTATTAGTTTTCAGAAAAGGTAATAGGTGCTAAATACCAAAGTATGAAAAAACATACTAAAATTCCATCAAAATTAAAGTAACACAACTTACTTTTTCTCAATCCCGTGTTCAAAAGCTAGGATATCATTTTCAGTTAGCTCATCAGTTTAAATGCTTAGACAATTTAAATCACGATCTGCTATTAAAAAAAGCAGAGTAGAAGTAAGGGTCTACCCATAAGCAGAACTCCCATTAATTTCCAATCACTTTCATCTTCTACTGTATGGCAAAGTGGAGTCAAAAGCTCAGCATGACTGGCAGGCTAAGAAGCACGAGCTTTAACAAAAGGCGGGAGAAGGACATCTGCCTAAAGAGCACTTACCACAAAGATCTTTTTCCTAACAAAACCTTTCCTGTATACTGACCCAATATCATCCTGAACCTTTCCTTTAATTTTACATGAGGTAGAGGATGAAATGCAATCGTCAAAGTAGAGGTGGTTAGCTATATTTCAGAAAAATATTGTGCCTTTCTGAAAAATGAGCCTTCAAAACCAGGCTATTACATTCATCTGGGGAAAAAAAAAGTAGGAAAAAATAAGAAATGTTGATATTTTGATATTTTCTTAAAAAAAAGTTTCTCTCTTCAAAACACAGAACAGTTTCTCTATTCTGACAACTGTAAGCAGGAAAGTCATAGAATCCTATGCAGGTTAGAAAGAACATCAGGAAGTCCCCAGTGAAACAACTTGCTGACAGCAGCATCATTGAGGAGGTCTGGTCTTGAAAAGCTCCAAGGATGTAAGACCACACAGCCTCTCTGGGCAACCTGCTCCACTCTGGACTGTCACCATACAGAAAATGTTTTCTCTTTATATCCAGTCTGAGCTTCTCTTGTTAGAACTCTTGTTGTATCCTGTCCTTCCACTACACACTGTTGCGGAGGTCCTGGCCTCACCTTCTCAACAACCTGCCTTTAACTAAGGGAAGGCTGCTCTGAGCCTTCTGCAGGCTGAAGCAGCCCTGTCTCTCAGGCTTCCCTCACCAGGCAGGTGCTCCAGCCTCTGAGAATCCTGGTGGCCCTCCGCTGGGCTCACTCCAGTTTGGCAATGTCTACCTCGGACTGGAGAGACAAACCAGAGGATGCAGTCTTTTGGTGTGGTCCAAAACATGCCAAGTTGAGAGGAATAATCACTTCCCTCCATCTCCTGGCTGTGTCCTTGTTCACACAGCACTAGATGGTTCTGAGTTTTACTGCTGCCACCCCCACAGGTGGCCGACCCCTGTGCAGCTCACTGTCTCTCCCAGAGCCTTAGAGACTTATCTGCAGAGCTGCTGCCCAGGCAGCCAGTATCCAGCCTGGACTGCTGCAAAGGGAATGTGTTCTGCCTTTCCAGGTATGACTGGCAATGCATGACTTTGAATTTTGCTCCTGATGTGCCTAAGTTTTTTCCTGAGTCTAAGAAAAAAAGCTTGGGTGATACTGTCCTTAAAGACTCTCAAGATTTCTCTATCTCCTTTGTCCTTCAGAGCTGTCTCAGGGCACTGCACCTACCAGTATTCAGAATGAGATGAAGTCTGCTACTCACTTTCTTCACTCCCTTCAGGTTTTTGACCTCCACTAACCTTCATGGTTACTACAGCCCAGGCTGACAATGATTATCATGTTCTCAACCACAACTTCTTTGTTATTGAAGAAGAGATTCAACTGTGCTTCAGCCTTGGTTGGCCAATCCATTATCTTGATCAACAAATTATCCTTTACACCTTCCAGAAGTCTTCTCAACTGGTTACATCTTGCCATATTGCCCTTTCAGCAGATGTTAGGGAAGTTAAAGTTCTCCCCAGCGAACAAGGTTTGTGATATAGAGACCTCCTCCAGTTGTTCAGAGATTTTTTTTATTTCTCACCCTGGCTGGGTGGAAAGACAAAATGCAACAAAATGCTCTAAAATTACAGAAATGTTTTGATTGATAACAGTACATTTTTCTGACTGGCTTTGTACGCTTTTTAGATTTCACCCTTTTATCTTAATTCAGATCAACAAGTTTATTTCAAAATCTTGAGTTATGTCCTAGGACAAAAAAAAACCAATTAAGTAAACAAAAGCCCAACAGCCAATCTCCTTTGTTTTCTCAACACATCTTCAAGAGCAGGCTCCAGAGCAGTTCCCTGAAGAGAGCTGAAATAAGCCATGGAAAGAGCCAGAGAAGAAAATCTGTGGAGGTATGTACAGACAGTGGCCTCATTTTTTTTCTCGTATGGAAACTTTTTCCTCAGGGTTAATTACCTCTTCTGCATCGCACTGCTCTTTCCTACATAAATAACAGGTTTACACTCTTTGTAACCTCAGCTGTTTTTCCCTTTCTAAAGGCCAATGAAACATTAGGAAATGTTTCCTACATATTTTCCTTGCCTGGATTTCTGTTTGCCAGTCAATATGTAGGGGAGAATAAATAGCCTAAAAGAGTACTGGGAGAGGACTAGCAAGAGAAATCTGGCCCCAAAAGAGGAAACAACCAAACAGGCCAGGTCTGTTCTACTTATTGGACTCTGTTCTGCAGCTGGCAAAACATTAGAAAATAAACATTGTTCTCTGATATTTTCGTTTCCCGTTGGAGTTTACTATGGGAAAATTTGCTTTTGGGTAAGATATGTTTTGAAGATTTATTTGCTTTGTATAACCAGAATAAAAAATTGTTAGGAAACAATCCTCACACATGCTGATTGGGAAAGTTTCCCTTTCTTCATGTTCAGATGACCTGGGAAGTCCTGTCATCACTGTTGGGAAGAAACTGCATCCCTGCGTAGAAAGACATATTTACTGGATACATTACCACCAGCCTTCATACTGAACTTTGGCGAACCAAATCAACCGTCGCATTCTGATAGGAACATTGATATGAACTGAAACGAAGTCTGTATGAATAATACAAGACAGATGTTTGCTCACTGTTACCCAGCTAAACCTAGCCATCACAACAGCATGTGGCAAACACCTGCTAAGGCCTGGCTGTGTCTTGGATGTGTTCCTAGTCACTGAACGATATTTCTTGTAGCATCCTGTGGTAAACTAAAAAGCATAAAAAGCTTCAAATGACAAGATATTTGTCTCAAATTACATAGAAAACTTGCCTCTTCCAGTCTCAAGCTCCCTGGGGTTTTTTTTAATTACCTACTGAAGACTCAAGCAGTGTTCAACAATTTTCAAAAGCAAACTTCTTTCATACACAGAAGCACGGAAGGAGCCTTTTTCCTCAAGACAACATCTTGCCATCTTTGGCAAGAGTGCCAAAGAACAAGGTCTTGCCCATTCGTATGGTAAGACTTCAATTCCACTACAGCTCGGTTGCAGGATAGTAAAGAAGGACAGAGCTCTGAATACAGCAGAAGTGGTAACAACCTCCCTCCCTTCCTCTCACTCCACACTTCAACAGTAGCACTTCATTCTTTTCTTTCCATTGTCCTTTCAGACATTTCTGTAAACACAGACAATTTATGCATCAGAGACTTGTTTTGCCCACTGAGGACATCTGAGCAGCCATTACTTCATCAAAATACAGGTGGGGTGAGTGGATTTTTGGATTAACTGCAAATAAATTATGAGTTAGCAATGTATAGTGCCCAAAAGGGAAACAATTCTGTCCCAAAATAGCATATTTTGTACAATAGATTAACTGCAATTACAGTTGTCTTGGAAAAAATAATAAAGCAAGATAGAGTGGGTGAAAGAAAACACCGCACTGTTCCACACTGAACCATCTTGGGAACTACCTCTGCTAAGGGGCCTGTGACATCTCTGCAGGACCTTCCAACGGCTGACTGATAATGTCTCCTAAATGTTCATCCATTTCTCTGGCAAGTCCTTAAGTTTTTATATTCAAATATTTCTAATAGCACTACACTTCATGCACTCCAGTTGATTTCATAATCAGATAATATCCTGCATTTTCCATTCTAGTCCTACAAAAAAAAGAAACAAACTAGCATGTGGGAGGAAACTACAAGCATAAAGAGAAAACAGAAGTGCTTGTTTTGCACATAGTAATGCAAACACTGGAGAGCTTCGTTTTCCTACAAAACATGATTTTTACAGAAGTTAAACTGCATGTGCTTTAGTCAAGTTTTTTCCAATTTAAATGCACAGGAGAGGAGAGTCAGTACGTGATTATTAAAGGATAAGCTCAAGCACAAGGTGAACTAATAACATATCCAAACAAGAAACACACTTCCACATATGTAACAAGGCATGTAAGACAAAGACTTGATACAACTATACAGCTATTTGTTCAGGATAGCCCAAAGAATAGAAAAAGCTCTTAACATTCAAATATTTTTCTAATTCTATGCTGAGATTTTCCCTTTTCTGTATATGTTGACGTAACTAAACATTTCACCACAGGCTTTTAATGAAGAGAAATGGCATAATCCCCCTTTTACAGATGGGAACCTAGGCAGCGCGACTAGGAAAAAAATGGACCATGGCCTTTCTATGGCCTTGGATGAGATCCTGAGTTCACAGAGTAAACCATTATTCCCTGCTCCTGGGACAGGACTCTTCTACCCAGCCTTTCAGGAACAGCCCCTGATTATTGGGGAACCAAAGACATAATTGATCCAACTGCCTGAGTATGATAAAGAAAAGATTTTTGTGAGAGGAGTAAAATTTAGTTAATATCTGTTACAGATATTTTGCCACAAAAGGCTTATTTTCCAAACTAGGAACATTTTGGAAAACAGCATTAAGAGGATACTTAAACAGGAAAACATGAGTTAGCATCACAATGCTAGAAAGACTACCTCATGATAAAGAAAGAAGGATCATTTGTCACAAAGAAAAGGACGCATTTGTCTAAAAACATCTCAGTATAACAGTAAGGTGAAAGTAGTAAAAAGAAGTCAAAAGAATAAATAGCTAGCCATTAGTATATAGGTCTAAGAGATTCATGAGAAATATTATAAACATTTCTGTCTCGAGTAATATGGACAATGAAGAGGATTGGTGGGATGTTATTTAACATTGCAGTTCAAAAATACAGCAATAGTTTAGCTCTTTAGTAGATGCAAATGATAAAGTAATTAATAAGGAAGAAGAAGGATCAACAAACGCAAATCTGGACAATAAATCTTCCTGTTCTGCACTTGGAAAGAAACAGATTTACATAATTATATCACATCAGACTGACAGTGGACTTTATACAAGTAACAAGGGGAAGTGTCAAACACAATGTCTGTTAGAAATAAGTATCTTAAAATCCATAAGCCTGGATAATTTGGGCCTGAGTGTCCCAGGAGTGCGGGCTCAGATGTTCAGAGCCAGCTAAGATGCTGTCAATATTAGAAAGGATGTGCAGTATAATTGAAGTAGGCCAATTAGAATGACTCCTAGCTCAAGTAAAATCGCATCAGTTCAAAGTTATTTCAAGTTATTTCAACAAGTCTGCTGCCACCTTGGGGGCCTGAGGCGAGGCGGGGCGGGGCGGGGCGAGGAGGGGAGAGGAGAGGAGAGGAGGGGCGGGGCGGGGCGGGGAGGGGAGGGGCGGGGAGGGGAGGGGAGGGGAGGGGAGGGGAGGGGAGGAGAGGAGAGGAGAGGAGAGGAGAGGAGAGGAGAGGAGAGGAGAGGAGAGG
>BOSO01016468.1:0-58394 GCA_018403395.1 Gorsachius goisagi
CTCGGGGGGGTTTTAGTCTCTTAGTCGGTCGGTCGGTCGCGGGCAGAGTGGTCGCAGCTCGGGCTGTGTGATCGCGGCCCGGGGGGAGCGATCGCTGCTCGGGACGGGCTGGGCATCGATCAGCGGGTGGTGAGCAATTGCATTGTGCATCACTTGTTTTGTATATTCTGTATATTTTCTTACTATTATTATTATTACTATTGTTATTCTTCTCTCTTATTAAACTGTCTCTATCTCAACCCACAGGTCTTACTTTTTTTTTTCCTCTTTTCTACAATTCTCTCCCCCATCCCACTTGAGGGGGGGGGGGGGTGAGCGAGCGGCTGTGTGGTGCTTAGCTGCCAGCCCGGTTAAACCACAACACAAGCCATGCTATACAAAGACCAGTGATTTTGGTATATGTGAGTCCAAGGGATCCAAAGTTTTAGTTAAAAGCTCAAGAGACAGTAAGTGTACTCTAACAAAGCCTTACAGAAAGTTGCTGGATTAGTGGTGAAATTGGGAGTTTTGCTATCTTAAATGATCACATCCATCTCCAATTCAGTTTTCTAAGGGAGACAAGGTAATAACATGTAACGCTGCCCCTGTCCTCTTCCCTGGAGGTTTCACTGGCAGCTCTCTCTCATGGTTTGTCCAGCTGGGCTGCAGAGCAGCTGACAGCTTTGGACCCCGTATTCAGCAATATGAGGGACAACATGGCTGGAGGAAAAATGGGTTGCCCCTTTGAGAATATTTCTAATAGTTTTGGAAGCACTGAGCTCATGAGCCTTGGCACAAAAGACATGGTGTGCCTTACCTTTATGAAAGTGGGGAAAAAGGCAGTTAACATTTACCTATTATGTCAGGAAGGCTTGGAGGATTATATATGCAACCATTTTTTATCTCTCTCCTTATCTCATTTCAGTCTCACCCCACCCCCAAAAATAACGGGATCACAAATAACACAAAGTAAGGTATTAGAGAGTTTTCTGGATCTTCATCATTAAAGTGGAACTGTATGAGTGGAAAGGAAATTGAAATTAAGAGCTAGAAAAAATGTTTTGCAGCATTCACATAGTCCTCAAAGTTTTTGGTTTACATGAAAGCCTCCTGCTTAGTGGGTTCACATTTCAATGGAGAGAAAATAAAGGTATGCTCAGAAGTCCTTCAACAATTTATAAGGAAAGCCAGTGTTTGTACTAACCATTTGGACTTCTATTTAAAAGTGTCCACTTCTAGTGTTTCTAGTTCTTTAGCGTATCTTGACTCTGAGCGCTTTACTTGAAGTATCTGTGCCTGACCTACAAGAGAGTCTAAACCAACAAATTCCCAAGCTCTCCTAGAGGCTGGATCCAAATGTATTCCAGTGATGTTCTCTAAACCCATGTGGTGGTCTAAAGAGAGGGCAAATCTGCAAGCTCAACGGAAAGACATCAGGAACATGTGTGGGACCCACAGGTTTGAGCAAACCTGATAGACCAGCTGACTATTTCAGCATCTGGTAAGCTGTCAAGCAGGTCAAGTCAGGCTGCTCACACCTATCATGTGAGAAGAAGTGGGTGAATTAGGAGTGACTAGCACATATATCCGTTTTCACAGCAACCCATTAAAGCTGTGGAGACCTCACAAATAAGTTTAAAAGTTGTGTTCCTCAGTGGTTTGGATGCTCAGATTGAGGCAGACCTTTCGAATCCTCAAAGTAAGTGACTTCAAAACTGGGAATTTAGATACTCTGAACAGGAGCTTCGGAGCATATGGCTCAGTATCACTGTGCTTATTGGACACATTCTTTGTGTTGTTACTTGTACCACCAACATGGTGAATGAGTCTTAGTCGTAAAGATCCATCTGTCTGGATGCTGTACAGAGCACAACAGATATTCCAGGTCCTAAAAAGCTTATTGCTTATAGGCTATAAATATTACTCTCTCCTACTTGTTTATTTCTAATTCTTTCAGTTCCAGCAAAGCACAATTCTGTCTTTCAAACTAATCCATCAGTCAACCTTTTGAGATTTATTTTCCCCTGTATACAGGGAGGATAGACACAAGGGTGGACTGGACTGACTCATCAAAAACTCCATGTTGCAGAATTTGATGAGTACTCAGGATAGTCTCTGTCTTTCTGGATCTGAAAGCTTCTGATTGGTAATGTTTCACAAATACACTTGTGTAGACAAAATTTCAAAAGCATTTCCATTTGTAACAGGAACATTTGTATTTTACATAAATGTTCCAACTTACAGGAATAATTTGGCCACACACCCCAATAGGTTCGTGTCTTGTAAATGTAAAAAAGTTTCCATCTAGGGGAAGAATAAAGAAATTAGACATTCAGAGAAAGCATTTTTGAGAAACAGTTAAATCAAAAAGAAGATAAAGTTGAATACCAAACTTAACTGGATACAATTTTACTTATAAATGACATTTTCAAAATCTTAACTATGCAAAAAACCAACCATAAAGTACATCTGGATTCAATATCTACTTTCTTCATAGCTCCAAAGTTTGATTCTGCCAATCTGACTGACTTTTTGCAGTGATAACCCTGCTTCTCAATATGGTATGCATAGCACACCAATGAGCATTCCTCATTTCTTTTTTCTTTCATCACCTTTTTTTTGGAAAGTGCTCCTTTAAAAGCTACTTGCAATCCTAGGTACATATCGGACATTTTTTAATATTAGATCTTAGCTTAAATCAAATCCATTAAGTATAAAATTCTCTTTGATTCAAATAAACCTGCGTTCCATTAAGCCTAGTATAGAGATCTATGTGATGCAAAAAAGTTGGAAGTATTTATCACTCTAGTTTTCCTTAATTCCTTCTTTATTACCATTCTTTTCTTTGTCCTTTTGAGAAAAGGCAGCTAGGAACAGTGTTTTCATAGAGCTGCTTAATGGAAGAGGCAATGGAATGAAATTTCAGCAAAATAAAGGAAAGTTTCCTCATTCCTAACTCTTAGTACTCTTCCTAATACATTAGCCAATAACTGAAAGAAATATTACTGTTTGTCCTAATCTTAGCTTTAATAAGCAAATACCTGGCTTTCATTGCTGTACCATTGCATAAACTATACTTTGCTATGCAAAGATAACCTACCAGACTTCTTAGATGTACATATACGCTAAAATCTTTTGATCAATAAACTACTTAGTAGTGGTGTATAGAACAATAAATAAATGTGAATAACTGCACTAAATGTTTAAAATGAGCATTATGATAAATCCTAAATAACTTATATCAAGAACTATCTAAGATATTTTCTGTTTGAGATATTTTTTGTGTTGCACAACTTTTAGCAAAAGGCAGTTTTTTACAGATCACATTGGCTTCAGTTCTGTACTTTTATTATCTCAAAACTACTCACCCATTGGAACGGTACGGCCATGGATTTTATCAGCCCAGCCTGCACAGTAGCGTAATGTTTTGATACAGGCACCTAAATCCATTAGGTAGGCAGTGGAAAAGAGTTTCCCACCATCAATGGCTTCCATTGTCTGCAGACAACAGTAATTACAAAGTTAATATTAAATACTGATAATGGTTCTCATGCTTGTACTTTGTCATTTAGCTTTCGTTTTTTTGGTTCAGAGGTTTTCAGCTTTAGCACAAACATTGAGACTAATTCCCCTCCAAAGGATCCTCAGCATTTGAAAAGCCCAAGGTAGCAATTTACAAGCAAGAAATTTTCAGGGTGGTTTATTCACAGTGAGCTGTATACATAACATGATCATGGTGCGTTTGTAACAGTGAGATGTTCTGAAAAAACAGTAAAATTTCTCCCATTAGAATCAGTTACACTTTTCTAGGTTATATTAAATACTCTACAAGTGTAGATGAAAAGATCATCTAGGATTCTGTGTAAATAACTGATACAAATAAAATGAGCGGCCTGCCTCAGCCTGTTTGCACTGACACCCAAGGTAGGCAGTAGTTCCCTGGAAATAACTGTCGTATTAACTTAGGTTTTAAAAAAAATGCTGTTTAATTATTAAGGAACATCTTTCTAGGTGTTTAATAAATGCATGATTAGCAACTTATATGAGCAAGAAGGCTCAAAGCATGGAATGAAATACCCCAAATATACCTTGAGTGTTTCATGTGCAAAGGAAAGGTCTGAGCAATCAAGAACTCTTAACTGAGAAAAAATCACTATGAAAAATAAATACTTAGAGAGTAAGAGACTCTCTTTTATTGGCTAACTAATAAACGAGTGAACTAACTGGTCTTATTTGGAGCCAGGCCTGACTCTCCATACCATGGATCTCCATGCCAAGCAGATATAAACCTTTAGAATAATCAGCAAATATTCATTCAACACATAAAACTTTTCAGCTGACCAGTTTGGTTCCACCCACAATGATCCCACAGAGACAGCACTAAATACAGTGGATTTCCTGCCAAATCTAGGGAGTGTGGTTTGAATTAATATAATTTCAATACTCCTAACTGCTGGGACATCTAGTCAAAGACCATGTGCAGTTCTTAAATAGTCTCAACATCTTGACACTGCTAGAATTTTTTTCTCAAGATTTCCATCACAGAGACACTGGGGACCTTCAGCTTTGTGAACAATCCTGTTAGGATACTTACTAGGAAAATCCCAAACTATAATTTCAAGATCTAGTCAAACCTTAGATATATTATGTCCTTTTCTAAATTTGTTATTTTGTATGTCCAAGGTTCATTAGCATTTCAGGCTGAGTCTACACACTGATCCTGCAAGTACGTTGTTTCACCAACAACTCCCTTGTGAAGTCTGCACTGGACACATTGCAGATATCATAATTAGGAAGACAACAAAACAAAATGGAGAAGTCAGCAATGCTTGATGGCTTTCAGCAACAAGCAACAGATTGAACGAGACATGTCCTTGCCATTCCAGGCAATATATCTGGCACTGTGTTGTTCTGTTTGGACATGGGAGAAAATGTTTGGACTTGATGATCTTAAAGGTCTTTTCCAACTTAAATGATTCTGTGATTCTATGGAAATTCTTCCGTGGCCTCAAACTTATGAACTCCATAGCTTCAAACACCACAACAGTCTGAAACCTAAGAAACAAAATTCTCAGTGGCTCTTTCAAGTACCCTGCTTTGACTTATTCTTCCAGTAGCCTACCTATAGGGTTGTTGATCCTCTGGAGCCTCAGGAGAGGCATCTTATCATCATATGAAACACTGAAATGGAATAATTTTGATCCTGGCTAGATTCATGAACACAGAAAAATGCCTTTGCAATGAGCTTTGGGGGTCTAATTTGACTGCTAGTATATACTAAGCTATTTGCTCTTCTGTGGTACTTGTTCTGCAGTTAGGATAAGCTGTGAGTGGAGAAAATCTCTCTTTATTTTGATGAAGTCTGAAAAGCACTTTGTTCAAACACACCTTATCTAAGAAGGAAAAGTAGTCAAGAATGTGAGCAACGTGTAGGAAATAAAAGCAAAGTCAGTAAAATAGTAACTTGGGAGGGCCTCAGAGTAAAACAATACTTTCATATTATGAAAATGGCAAGTAGGAACAAAAACTTTCTTAAAGTTCCAGCCTTCCTGTGGAAAAAAGATTATTTCTCCATCGATTTTGCATGTGTAATGCCTTAGGCTGTACAAGAAGGAAGAAAATGCCAGTTTATCCAGTATTTAACTGGCAAGGGGGCATACTTTTCCTATTAAAAATGTAACTATCTTAAAATTTTGTCTTTCTTAACCTCTATAAATCTAACATTGTCAAGAACATGATTTCTAGCCACCCAAGTTTTCTCCTGAGAAACTAGGTGATTATCAGTCCCTGCCAACTGACAAGATTCATTTAGAGAAATAACTTGGTTGAAGAAAAGCGTAAATTTGACAGTTGCAAGGAAATAACCTCAGTTCCTTTAAATTTTCATATTTCTTTTAAAAACCTGTTTGGGACACATGCAAGTGTCGTCCTATATAACAGCCATAAGGACAATAAAATGGGCAATAGATTTGTTGCAGGTTTTACAAATTTTGAAGGTTTACATTTTATGAGCTTATGAATAGTGTGGTCTATGTGATGGTCCTGAATGTTTGATACCCTTCCTGCTCTCTTAAATTTCTGATGCTGTTGGCAGAAAACCAGGGTTTGTCTTTACGAGAGTGCAATTTTCCTGCCAAAATGTTAATTCCCAAAGGTGCTTGAAAAAGCAAAGAGATCATCTTAATGGTAGCATCGTATGTGAGGTTTAAAACAAGATGGGAATTAATGGTGCATTTCTATTTTATGTGTTCTTTCCTGTGTTAATGTACAATCGGTAGGTGGTGGTGCTACAACTTATGTGTGGGCTGGCAAGAGTTGTAAAATGGCCAATACACAGAATCTGGCAAAGATAGAATGTAATTTCTACCCTCCATGTTATTCCTACTAAATAAGTAATTAATTGCTGCCTTTGATTCTGGTTAAGGTTTTTCACTCATTGCCAGTTACAAGCTGCAGTTAGTGAAGGACCAGTGATAACAAAATATATAGCCATGAAATTCAAAATTTCTTGCAGTTCTGACTTGTGTCATCTGTAAGCGCTGAGCAGACTTTGAGCTCAGACCTTGATTCAGGCCTTGGTTTAGACAAGTGTTAAGCACGTGGTCTATGTTAGTGTGTCCTTAAGAACAACAACTGAAATTGCATCAATTGTAGGTGGCTTAAGTATTATCTTAAAACTAATCAAATACTCAAGTACTTTGTGGATGTGGGGTGTTAATAGACCAGAGTGCAAGCCAGTTTAATGAGATCCATTTGCAATACAGATGAAAAACAAGGATTGAGACAGCCTGACTTTGCAAGGATTTAGCATGTTGTGCTTTCTGATATCGTTCTTTAAAAATCAGGACATAGGCTTTTTCCCAGTCTTTTTGTTCACATATCATACTCACAGCTAAAATCAGACGATCTCTTTCAACTAAGTCAGCTAGTTTATTCAAGAGCCTTCCTCGCTCTGAAGCATCCATTGTACGCCAGGGTGACCCAAGCTCAAAAGCTTTTCTAGCTGCTTTAACAGCCTTGTCTACATCTGCCTGTGGGGAAAACAGAGAAACTTTTAGAATCAAGAATTGATTCTGTCATCAGTCTTGTTAGTTGTTAAACATGCAAGGTGTTTTGCAAGATAAATAAGAGACACCAACCCCAATCTAATCAGAATTGGTACAGTAATTTTAGAGACATGGGTTATTTTCTTTCAAACACTTCTGCTATAATTTCAGCAATGTGAAGTTGTATGAGAAACAGATGAATTCTCAAAGCTTCTAAAATAGAAACATATTAAGGAACTCTAATTTTAAAATTTAGGTTTTCAAACCCTCTGCCTTCTAGTGTTTCTAATTGGGGATACACCCTCCAATTACACTGCTGATACAATTCAATCTCTTTTATGTACAAAGAGATGTCCAAATCTGTAAGTTAAATATTTAAGTACTCAACATTATCTAGAAGTATCTGGTGGTGTGAAGACCAGATTGGAAAGACCTGTTCCTTGGAATGTCTCATAAAATGACCAAAAATTTATTATTGAGGAAGACAAATCAATGTATTATATTTCTGAAAGTTTTAAGGAATATTTGGATTTAAAATAAATTTAACAATTGACTGATTCACCAGGTTTAAAATGCTAAGCCTAAATATTCTAAAGTCTAAGCATTGTCTTTGCATTAAGCAAGCTAATTTGTAAGTCCATAAATGTTTTTTATGACATAATGTATTATTTGTCATTTGGCTTTCGCCATAGTAGGAAAATTTACAATGAATCTATGAAACTTTTTTCTGTGCAAGGGTGTTCCAGGCTTTTAGTTCTTGGAATTGTATATTTCACAATTTTTGTAAAAGTTTTCCCAGGAAAACAATGACATAAAGAGGAGGTTTGTCCTAGCATTTTGTTAGAAATTAAAAACAAATTTGAGGGAAAAAAAAAAAGGAGGAATCCATACATGACACATTTCCCTGAGCAATTTGCATGCATTGTTTAAAGGATTCTTCCAAACTTTTTTCTGTACTGCTTTTTCTGTACTGCTCGTTGCTAGAGTCTCCTCTAAGGAAACCACTATCAAGGTTGACTAAACCAGAAAAGTTGACTAAGTGAATACCAAAGTCAGTTGTTCTAAACGTGAACCAGTTCTCAAATCTTTAACTGATGTTGGTAGCCAAATACTAATTTTTAAAAGCCAGGAATGGGGTGAGTAAGTGGCTTGGAAAGCCCAGCACAGACCTGCTAGACAGAAGACCCACAGAACTTCCCAAAGTTCTTTCCAGGAAGCTTGGGAAAAGATAGGAAAGATCTCTCTACAAGTAGCACAGCAATAGGGTAATACTGACCAGTCAGTCACCTATATCAGGTAGCTAAAATCTATCAGATTAAAAAGAATTGCTTCAGAATCTGTCAGAATGTCATCAAACAACTCATCACTTATCTGTGACCCAAAAAACTGCATTCAATGAATAATCAATTAATTCTATTTTTTTCTCATCTCTTTCTATCATAAATATTCTACAGCTTTGCAATATGACTAAGGTGGTATGCCTTGGTCTTTACTGGAAAAGAGCAAGGGGAAACAGTAAGTTGTACTTGTGTGAATGATGTAATTTAAAACTAAATAAAGTGCCGTGTGTTCTTTTTACTAAAAGTGCAGAAATAGTTAAAAGTGCAGAAATACTTAAAACCAAGTAAAATTCTATAAAGCTAAAACAGAGCTGTGAATGAAAAGTAAGGAAAAAAAGATGTTCTTCAACTGCATGAAATTTAATTTGGGTACATAAATCTACACCATGACTATAAAGGCTGATAGCTCCTTTCAGAGGTAGTTTAGACTTTTTACAGAACTGCATTTACTTTACGTCCCACTGACCATTTGTTGAGCTGCTCTATTATTACTAAGGGCCTTTAGGATTAGTGAATGTAGCTTGAAAGAGCCATCAAACTGAAAGGAAAACAGTTCCCACCCACATATATGTCTGTGCTCTGTAATCTCCACTTGTTTTTTTTTAAATGCCACTGCAAGGCAGTGTACAGCCCTTTGTCACCCCTATTGTACACACAAATTAAATTCCTAAAATCTCTTGGCTCATTATCTAAAGACTAGGCTCTAGAATATTAGGTTCACAATGACTGTGTAATTTACTAGATTTGTACATTTCACTTGGCAATTTAGTTAATAGCAGTTGTCATTGTAAAATTATTGGAAAGAAAGCAAACCTGTGTGTTGAACAGTGTTATCTCTTTATTTAATGAGTTGTTAGATTGTAAGGAATGAAAGATACAAAAATTCTCAATGGTAAGTGAACAGTTGCAGGTCATGACTAATTTAATTTGAGGATGATCAAATATCAGGCCAACCTGATTTGCAACATAATTTGGTTTTTAAACATTGAACAGAGAAGAGGTAGAAGAAGTAGCATTTTACATCAAAAGCATGTATGGTTCTAGTAGAATATGATTCAGAAGTCAACAGTGTGCTTATGAAATTCTTTGGCTGAGGACAAAAAGAGCCTGAAATAATCTCAGTGACTCTTAGCACTGTGTAAAGGTAACCAGGACTAAACAAAGGCAAGAACAAGGCATTTGAAAAACTCATTATTAGATATATGAAATTGTCAAAAGACAGACTCATGCAGACTTTTTCAGCCATCTTTGTCTAACTAGAAGTTTAAACTGTGTCTTCACTATGACTGTCTTAATAACGTGTGGTTGGTATTGCTCATGCGCTAGACAGAGAGCATTGGAGCCAAAGTTTATTAGGAGATTCATGATGAAATTACAGAACAGAGTAAATAAAATTCAATGAGCACAGGATGTTGAATGAAATGGCTTTCTACGTTTTTCTCAAAAGCGCATTTCATTTCAGAGTGAATCTTTGACAGTAAGTTAAAGTATTCTGAAAGAGATTGTGCTTATACTGGCATTATACTGGTGCTTATACTGGCATTATACTGGTAACTTTTGATTAACTTATAATACAGACAGCAAATGGCTTATAAGTTTTATAGTAGTTCTCATGGATAAAGAGATGTTATTGCACGTTTAAAACACATTCGTTATAAAAATCATTTTAGATATGCATATTTCTTGAGTAAAATGAACACCGGATAACATTTTATGAGAAATGTGAGAAATTTTTCTCACTTCTTCTTCTAAAAATTTTACTTTGAAGATGAAAGTGTAGGAAATGAAATAAATATTTGCAAGGACCAAATCAGTAATTACAAAACCAATTTTGTTTTCAGTCACAGTCATCACTTTTTGTCTACCTGTGAACTGGAAATAGAAAATTCACTTCTCATACTTACTTTCTTAGAGTTCATAAAAAAAATCTTTGGTCATTGGTTTTAAAACTATTTAAGCAACATTCTTTGTTCTATTTAAAATACTACCCCCCCTACTTGATAACTTATATTTAAGCTGTATAGTAGCACTAGGCAAATTCTTTATAGTGGAAAAATATATAATATAACAAAAATACAGAGCTGTTTATTTGAGGGCTTAGGTTTTCATTATATCTTTGATTTCATGGCATTTACCTGTAATTTTCCACTAAGAAACCTGATAAATATGAAAAAAAGAAATGTTTGTTTACAGGTGCCAACAATCTTTTTAGTCCTCTGCTTAAATTCATTAGTTCAACAAACTGTAAGGAAACCAGTTTTGGTGGAATTAGTATCTATTTGATAAGTTACATTCATCTTAAGAGTCTTTTTTAGGACTATGTTCTGATACCTTTTTCATAAAACCAAATATTTGAAAATGGCAGTACTGAGAAGCCATATGCATAGCTAAAAATTTTGATGCTGATTATCATCTTTGCAGAGTCTGTATGGGAAAGTATCAGTATTTGTTCACTTCATGTTATCTGTAATGAAAAACCTTGTATAAATGTGTAGCGAATGGATTATATCACTCTGTAAGGAAGAGCGAGGAAAAAATAACAAAAAGCTCCAATTAAATTATTAGATGCCACCAATCAAAGATAACAAAAAGAATCAATATTAAATTATCAAAAATATATTTCTTCAGAACCTTCCTCCTATAAGCAAGATCCTAAGAGTAAAGCAGTTTTTCAGTGTCTGTTTACAAAAAAATATTAAGGCTTAGTAGAAAAGCTAAGAATTGTTTGCAGAAGAAGGTATACAGGATGAAGTAGGTACATCTATGAGGTGGTGGTTTATATCAGCACAGATGGATGCTTGCCTGCCTTCTTTTAAGGAGCATAACTGAATTTAAAGCTAGGGTTAAGAGTAAGAAAGAAAACCGTACCTTGTCGCCTTCTTCAACCTCACAGATTTTCTCTTCGTTAGCAGGGTTAAAGACTTCAAATTTTTTACCACTAACTGAATCATGCCACTCATTGTTTATAAATATCTGCAGAAAAAGAAACAGTGAAACAATATTGGTAGCATATATATATAGCTGTTTTCTGTTATCTGTTTTAATGAATAACTCTCTCTTTCATAGCTGAGAGCTGCCTGATTGATAGGTATCTGAATTAAAAATGGAATAGCAGTTTCTACATTATTCTGACATATGCACTTAACCAGGAACAGCTTTTTAAAATTAACCTTAATAATCAAACTTTCTCTCTCTAAATGATATTTTCACTTTGTTTCATATCATAAAAAGATACTCTTACAAAGACATCCTTCCTCTCTCAAACTCAAGTCTGCGATGTACAAGGGACGTACAGACCTAAATCAGCTACCTAAAACTACCTGGGTTTCATATGCTGACAGGATTGGTAATGATGGAAGGCCTTTCTGTTACATGCCTCAACAGAAGTAAACCCGATCCTTGGGTTTAGTATATATAGTACATGTAGTACCTAGGACAACTCTACTTTATTAATCTTTCCTTTGATTTCTCTTCACTCTCTTCTGCAAAAAAATAAAGAAAATCCCAACAAAAAATAACCAATAGCACCTCTTCCTGAAATGAAAGTCAAGGCTAAAAAAACCCCACCACAGTCAATTGGAGGAAACAAAGAAAGAACCACTTGAGCAGAGTAAAAAGCAAGCAAGAATACCTTTCTGTTTTCATGTTACAGGAGAAAAATAATGAGAGATTAGGGAGGGGCTCTTTTATTTTTCACCAAAATCCTTTGGCTTTGTGGATTGGTGCTTCATTGAATGTGATCCTAATCAAGACTTAAAAGTAGAAACATAATGCTTTTAATCTTTTACTGAAAAAGCAGAATTTACTCCATTAAATGAACATATGAATCACCAATCAAGAGGAAATGACTGATGTATTCACCACAACTACACTGTTAGCAACCTTAGAGAAAGCCTAGACTGTCCTTGCTGTTGGTGGTTGGCGCATTTCACAGAGACATTTAGCCACACATACTGGGAGAAAAGCCCTCTCTCATATATAATTGTTGCCTTGAAAAAAAGTTGAATTACTTTACTGATGAAATCACAAACACCTATTTCTGTAATTGCTGTTTTTCTGCCTGTCTTAATCTTACAAGGAAAGAAGGACTAGCCCTCCAGACTGAACCAGCACATACCAAAATGTTTACACTGGCCAAATTAAAATGTCCAAGAGCTGACAATGAGGGGACTTTCAAGGGTGGCTTAAGGGCAGAAGATGACTGTGGTCCTCAGCTACACATAACCCCCTATACAATTCAATAGGTGCTAGATGAAAATATATGGGAAACAGTGGAGCTTTTGATCATAGTTCTCAAAGGTAATTCCTTCTCCTCCTTTGGAAAGACTATTTGCACGATCTCATTCTGAACACTTTCACGTGATAATGCCGTTATTTCCCAGGGGTTGTACTGTGGGTGCCAGAAGTGGGGTGGTGCCATATTACCATAGTCAGCATGTGACTATATATTCATACAAACATACAGCAAACATGCATGCTGACAGTCTATATGCCCTCGTTGCTCAGCAGGATTACAGCTGCTCGTCATGTACATGGGAGGCTCTTTCCTCTCCTGTTCCTGCCTGAAAACTTCTCTGCAAAACACCAGGAATTCAAACCTCTCTGGTTTTGGTCTTCAGCACATGTTGCAACTCCTGCTTTTGAGCGGTGAACCTCCTTGCCTTGCATGACTTCAGGATTTCATGACATGATCCTTGGGTAACTCTTAGCTGTCATTGCTTTATAATCAGTATAACTCTTCTGTTTAAGGTGATCCTAACCATTCGATGTTATTAATTATTTATTCAGTAATTTCTATTGATAATCTGTTTAGTTCCAATTTAATGGTCACAGCTATCAAATCATTTGTCACCCTGACATTGATGACATTTGCCTGCGTCCCATACAGCTTTTAGGCATAAAATGAAAACATACTCCTGTTATTTTATTACTGCCAATGTCTATTATTGTCTGAACTCCACGGGGTATTACAGCAAACTAATATTACTTGTGTCCATTTTGATATTTTTTCATACTTCATTCCAACTCTGAGGATCTCTGTTATGTCCCTACACTGATTTCCCTCAGCAGACACCAGCCATCTTGATTTTCCATCCTCCCAGTCATCACCTAACACCTTCTACTAAACTGTTGCCTTTTTGTGGAATATCCATACCAGGAAAAGCAGGCTAGCATGAATTGCTCATTTAACCATCTTATCCTAACTTTTACCCAGTGGGGACTGGAAAAAGTCTAACATTAAAACCAAGAAAATAAGCTAAAATTGCACTTTCCTCAATATTGGTAGAATAACCTAGATTTTTATTCAATATTTTTCTATTTCAAGCTTTTCACAGAGTGCCAAGAATATAGATAGCAATCAAGAAGCATAAATGAACAACAATTGCACAGCAGCTGGCCTACCCCAAAGTTAATCATAACAGCTTACCCAGCAGCAATGGAATTGATACCCAAAGTTCATTTAATAAATGTTAGGAACTGTGTCCTTACTCAAAGATTAAACTTTTATAGTGGCTGAAAGCACACTGTGTACTGAATTTACTTTGCGTGGCTGGAACTAATACCATCAACTTGTGATTGCAACATTGCTGGTGCACTTAGAACAAGACCCAAACAAAACAAGGTGGGCATTGTAGTTTCCCATATTGAACTTTTATGATCCGTAACCTTTTGTTATATAATAGACCCAGAAATTCAAACCTAGGCCCTTTTGTATGGGAATAAGTAATTGGCAAAGGTACTGTTACAGCTGAAGGAATAATTAAAGGTTTGAAATCCTTATAAAGTCTAAATTACATCAATGTCATTCTCCAAATACAGCACAAAATTCCCACCATGTATGTTTTACTTTTACTATTAATTTTGTTGTCTGTTTGATATGGTTCTTTGATTCTCTCTCAAGCTCTGGTGTCCTAATTTCAGTTGTGCTATATATTCCTTAAAACTATGTCCAAAGAGGGTTTCAGGACTGAGCAGTCCTGTGTCTATCTAGGTTTTAGGTTACTGAATATTAATAACACTGTTGATGAAATCTATAGAAATTAGTCTGCTTTTCCATTAAAACAAACAAACACACAAACAAACAAGGAAATAAACCACTACAATTGTTCCTGAAAAATCAGTCTTTTTCAATAGTGTAGGGAAAATATGGCACCATAGACACTATTCTAAAATGGTAAATGTTGTCTTTTAAAAGATATGCTTTATACCATTATTAAAATAATTATAATATTTCTGAATTTTCTGTTCTGTCATTTTAAAGATGAAACAAAGTTATTT
The DNA here is from genome assembly GCA_018403395.1 of Gorsachius goisagi. Taxonomy (NCBI): domain Eukaryota; kingdom Metazoa; phylum Chordata; class Aves; order Pelecaniformes; family Ardeidae; genus Gorsachius; species Gorsachius goisagi. Next base: position 14,645 of record BOSO01016468.1, read on the forward strand.
GATTCAGCACTTGTTAAGTGACAGAGAATAAACCCAACTACTAAAAATATGCTGTACTTTAGTTGTAATTACTGAGAAGTTAGATGATATTAGCTGTGAAAATTTAGAAGACAAGCAGAATGAAGGTTAAAGATCTCTGAGTGAAATTTGAAGTATTTGTCTCTGTTCACAAATGCAAAATAGAACCTGAGCTATACCCATAAGTGCACAAGGTCTGTGCTGCCCTAGAGCCTGCCAGCTCTGAGCCACTGCTGGTAAAATTGTCAAAGCGGGTTAACTTTTTATTTCTGACTCTGTGGGTTAGCTTTCAAACAGAAAGGGAAACCTTGTCAGAAAGATCTGATACATGGCACAGATGTTGAAAAGAGGAGGTTATCTTGCAACCAAGTGTTGCGTAGGCTCTTTAAAGTGGAACATAATAATGTATACAGTCCAATGTTAATCATACCTGTCATCCCCTGACTAACCATTTCTGTGATGTCTGGGCTCGGGTCAGTGCTGAAGCGGGGTCACCACCCTAAGCTGCCCTCCCAGTGCTTGAGCCCACCTTCCCACTGCTGATGGGCTGGTAACCCTCCCTTCTTACGGCCTCCCAGTGCTGCTGTGTCGCTGGCACACACGTGAGATATTGATCATGCTCATCATCAAGATCATGGCAGGCCCTCACTAACAGTGACCATCTTTAGGGTCATGGCGTATTACACCACCTTTAGTCACTGTGAGAACAATTAGCAGAAAAGATGTGATTCTTATTTCCTCTTCTTTAGGGTAGGGAACCCACTACTGTTGCTCAGAGTAGCAGGAACATTTAAATAGAAAACCAGCAAATATTTTGGGACAGGCAAATCAAAGCAAACAATGGTCAACTCAGGGCAGGACAAAGTCAAGACATTGAAACTGCAGGATAAATGTTTTTTGTGACCCAGACCTGGGATTTAAATCCTACCACCACAACCACATAAGTTATAAAAATGTGACAGCATTCAAGGAACAGATTTTGAATAGCATTGAAATTGCTTACACTGACTGTCTGAGTCGTTGTTAATAATTGGTGAACAGTTTGGTAATAGCTATCAAGATCAATAAAAATAATATCTTTAAATGGATATGGAAACAATTTGGTATTAATATATCCCTGTCAGCTTGTTTCCATGTGGGCATGATATATAGAGTGTCATTGCTGCCTCCGACAATCAGGACTGACCAGCAAACTCCTGATTTAACAAAAGCTGTCAGGGAAGTAAATATATAAGTCCCTGGAAATTTCAGGTATGTGATGAAGTTGAATTCTGGCTGTTGTGAAAGGGCAAAGACAGCAGTTCAATGGTTAATATAAAAAAGCGCCATTTTTAGTAACTAGCTACATTGCCAAGAAGAGAGACAAACTAAAAGGTAAATATTAACATAACACTGCTATGATGTTACAGTATGCCAAATTCATATCTGTCTGTGAAAGGGATAATACCAAAACTTACCATTTTTGGAAGTTTTTAAAGTATTTGTTGAAATATTAAATTTATTGTACCAAGCAATATCAGCTGTAATATTAGTTTAGAATATCTTTCTTATTAATGTTTCTAATACCATTCCCATTTAAAACATAACTTCATTATATTAAATATATACACAACATTGTATCAGGACTGTATAAATCAAACTATCTAGACGTCTTTCATAAGCTAGATAGCAGTCTTGCATATGCAGGTATGAAAGACACGAAGGAGAAGGAAAAAGTCTCTCCATGTAAGTGGTGTTACATACATTGCAGGCAGCTAGACTCATAAATGTGCACACATCCATGCTCATTTAATGCTGTGGGGTATATGCTGTAAACAAACAGGATGGGGATCTCTAAATCCAGGCAACACTGAAGTACCAGCCAAGGGCAGCCCCTGGCATCTCCCTTGTCCTGCTGAAAAAAATCCAATTTGAGATCACCTTGCAATAGGTTACAGTGTTTTGGCAGCTTAGATTTAGTTTGTCAGACACAGATGTAAAAGACCCACCCTTCTGTGCTGTGCAGGGGGGTGTCTGTGATGACTATGGCCCATGAGGTTTAGGGTTGCATATTTCTTCTGCAAGGATTTAGAAATGTTGTTCCAAGCATTTTGTAATTGTTATTTCACTCGTATTTTTAGGAGAGAAGATGTCTTTTATTTCAACAACGCAAAGAATTAATGACTTTCAGACTTCTTTGCACTAGAACTGGAAATGTGCATCTTGTAGATGAGACTGTACACTGCTAAAGTTCAGTATTTAAAATTGACCCCAGGTACCAGGCTATTGCAGTCAAAACCCCTCTGACAGGGTTTATTTCCCAGTGCCAGAGTGCAATAAAATCCTTATTCTCTGAAAGGATTGATTACAGTTCAGATAATCTGACACTGTTCACACTTTGGGGTTGAAGTTACCTGCAAAACTATAGTATTTATGTCATTGTTTAGACAGTTGATTTGGTCACTCAAATGACCTGAGCAGAGAATGGGAAGATGAGGCCCGCACTTTGCCTTTCTCCATCATCCCAGTGGTTTTTTTCCCTTCAGTCCTTGAGTATTTTGAAAGGACCGTGAGTTAATTTTATAAAGTATCTGCTAGATGGGAAGTGCCATATTTGTGTCTGTGCTGCATGAACAAAGAAAGTATTTGACTCTGGACAGCTTGGTCTCAGATGGACCACACCATAGCTCTGCTGAAATAGATTGTAGGGCCTCTATATTAGGTGCCATCTCTTTATGAAACATAACTTCTTGCTGCATCTTCCCTAGAATACGTACAATATTGTGCAAAGTCTATACAGGGTTTCAGGCCTTAGTGCTTCTATACAAGTGACTTAAAAGTGCAATTTAGAGAAGAGAATACTTGATTTCTGATGTTGCAAACATCCTATACATGATCACATATTCAGCATCTGCCTATAAACTTATTATTTGTCAGGGAAGAATTTTTATTAAATTCACTATTATTGTTATAAACTATAATAACCCATATTACAGTGTGTCATGGTTTAACCCCAGCTGGCAACTAAGCACCATACAACCACTCTTGCATTGATTGATGTAGTCAAGAAAAGTAATAGAACTATCTAAAATGTGGGCTATCTTAAATTTAGCTATTAATGGTAACTTTATAAATATGGAATAAATGTCTAAGCTATCTTCTTTTTAGATACCAGAAACTCTTCCAAAGTTATGGTACAAGAAAAAGTGTTACCCCCTTCCACTATAAATCTGCCCCCAGATAGCCTACAACTCTTGTTATGATAAAGCTTTCCTTGACAATGCTCTTCAAATGAGCCCAGCCGCCTGTTTCACACAGGTAAAAATGATCACCAAATTTCAACAGCTGCTCAGATGACTCCTCACAAGGGCAGACAGTAAACCAGGGAATAACAGCCCCAGCATTTGTTTAGAGGCCAGGAAGAGCAATGAGGCACCAGGGCTGTGTCTGGGCTCCTGCATGCTGGAGGCAATTGAGCATCACTCAGGTGAGGTCATGCACAGTGCCAAAAAATTGTTGGCCCTTATTCATACCCACTCTTACAGATTACTACAGTCATTCAGATGTTCTTGAGTTTGATGGTCGTAGTAAATCTTACAGTTACATCTAAACCTGAAAGAGATTTGTGGGCCAAGAGGAGGCTTATTTCAAGTGCTGTAAGTTCTGATTTAGTAGTTCCAAAATATATCATGGAGTCTCACTGTATTCTTTAAGCAATACAGTTAAAATATGTGAAATTATTTAAGGAGCTAGTAAAGAATGAAATCATAAGCTTTAAAAGAATATGACAATAGAGAATATCTGCTGTGAATTTTTTTTTTTTTTCCCCCAGGTTTTTACTTAAAAGAAGTTGATATTTGGCTAATATTTCATGTAACTTTTTTTTTTTCCCTGGGAACTGTGAGTTATTATTGATGCAGGAATTACATTTTAGTGCTGCAATGAACTAATAATGAGAGAACATACTCATTGTATTCATTATTTATTTAAACTTTTTGATTTGTTGGTTAGTGTCTTTGTATCTACCAAGTCAGCTAATCTTAAAAATAATATCTTTCTGTAGTACCTTTATAGCTGATTACCTTTCCACAGATATTCTGATTATATTTTTGTGTTTTTACCCCTCATCTTTTTATGTGAAACTAGTGATTGCAACACAGGTGATACTCAGCTACAATTTTTCTTTGCTCAGAGAGGCTTACCCTTCCACACTTTCTGATATTTCACATGCAGCTTAGTGAGATAATGTGCTGCTGTTTTCTCTCCCTCTTGTAATTTGACAATCTAATAATTAACTAATCTGAGTTTCTCTGATTAAAGGAGCACCACAGGGCTTAGTGTATGTGAAAGCATCAACACAAGAAATAATTTGTCAAATAATCATTGCCTAATTCCGCAGTGTTGACTAAGTAAAATATTTATCAGCAGCATAGCTACCAACACTCATTCAGTACACCGGAATATCTTTAAAGGAGATTCAGATATGAAACTGATTCAAGATCACTGCAGTTCAACATCTAACCCAATGTAACTGTTTAAAATGCATTCAATTTAATTATTGAAATCCACATTTCCTGAAGTGTGTTTAGTTTTATGTTATATGTCAAAGGCATTATCTGAAACATAACTATACCAACCTATAGATCCATAGACTTATGGAAATACTTAGTTAAATGATCCCTCTCATAGAAAATAAAATAGAGTGTTAAGTAAAGAGGAAAAACCTTGGAACATCTCCTGCAGACCCCTCTTCAGATCCTTTTGTGATGGCTGTTGATATTATGCCATGGTAGAAAAAGAGAAAATTGAGTTTCCAGAGCTGAGTGATCTGCTGATGTCCAAGGTGCTTCAGACAGAAAGGTTAATACCTCAGCAGTAATTAAGGCTTCCCTCACCTTGATCCCTCCAACATAACTAGCCAAAACAATCCCACACCCCAAATTTTAACTTGTATAAGACAGGAGAGGAACAGGATGAGTAAGAAGACAAGAGTGGAAAGGTTTTATTAAATTGTGGGATGACTGCTGGGTATGTGGTGTCCTGTCCCTCAGTACGCTATTGTGGCTTTCAGACAACCCTGTGTGATATTCGGAGAGAGGAAAGCATTGCAAAAATCAAGCTTCTGGAAGGCCATGTTGGATTTGATCACTTGTGGGTACATGTTTTTGCAAACACATGCATTTCTGCACAGTTACACGTTAAAGCAGTTTTTAAGGAAATGGTATCTATTTTCAAGGCAAAAGAAATATGCATTTGCTACATGACACTCACCTTAACTCTGCACTATAGACATTTTGGCCATGCTGCTGGTCTTGTGATTGCTTTTTGTATTAATGGAATTGGGTTTTGCTAACTAAATATTTTAGAAGGATAGAAATGTTGACAGGAATATATGTCTTGCATATTCAGTTACATCAGATTTCTGAGCTGGTGTTTTGCTTGTACTAGTTGTTTTCCTTTGGAAAAATAAAAAAACAATCAAACAGAGAGCACAGGTAGTTTCTAGAACACCACTGGGACCCAGGTACTAAACTATCTCTGCTGAATTAAGCATATTTTTTTTTTTTTGAGATAGGAAGAGCAGTAGAGAGCTATCACATGGCAGAAGTACATAGCTTTTGTAGCCTGTTAAATATTTACAAAGTAAGGTCCTGTGTGATTTATTCAAGAAAGACATGCACTGAAATCTGGCTAGGTTTACTCCACGAAAAAAATAGGCTAGAATGGAATTCAAAAGGACTAATCTAGATAGTCAGTGAACACCTTGCTTTTTGGAAACGAAAATAAGCAGTGGGTCTAGAAAATAAGATTTATTTGCATTGCAACAGTAATGAGAAAGATAATGAACAGCAACTGAGGAGTTTCCAAAGAGAAGAGATCCTTTCTGATCAATTGTTCTACCTGAATGTTTCAGAGGGCAGAGTTGCAGTATTTTCTGCCAAGAGATTGTTCAAAGTTCTTGCAGATATTTGCACAGTATGATATAAAACAGGCAAAGGGTTTTTTCAAGCTGGGAACACAAGTCTGGATTCAGACCTTCTTTATCTGTGTATTTCTAACTGCATATGGAAATAATTTGCTATTACAAAAAGTTCATGAAAACATTGAATAATTAGTGATGGTAAACTTTATCTGTTTTATTGATAGTTACTTGTTTAAGCTGAAAACCAGATGCATAATTTCTAAGAAAAATATGTGAGTGGAATGAATTTTATTTTAGTTTCATTTTCACACTTTGCTTTCCGCATAAGCTTTTTTGATATAATTATTTAAATCTGATTGTAATATGATGCAGTACATTAACATTTTAACTTGTTCTCGCTGTTCTGAAAAGTAAACTGAAAATTTTCCTTCTTTGCTCCATTTCTAGTTTCTGAGAAACTTATCACTGCAGAAAGTTTCATGAGAAAAACAGCACCCACCCAAACTGAAATATGAGATGATTCTATCACACTTGCACACTTCCTGAAATACTTAGGTTAAGAGGATCACTGAACATTAATTGCAAGTATGTATAATATCAGAAGCAGGTCAGAACAAACATTTTAAGCACTGATTTACAGTTGCTTCCATGGTTCATCTAAAATTAAAATAAACACATCTTACTGTCTAGAGCTGAATGCATAAGAAAAATTAAGAAACTTGAATGCTACTAACCTTGGTGTATTTAATTTTCAGATTTTTGAGGGCTTCTGGTAGCGCTGGCAAAACTGGAGCAGGACTGCCGTCTGAACCTTGCTTCTTCATATTTTTAGTTGAGGAGTTTGAGGACGTTCCTGAAACACAGGTGAAATGAAGTATAAAGGAAGCGCAGTGATTTTTGTCCTGACTGAGCTCTTAGCTTTATTTGTGCTTTTTTATCTGTACCAGCTATGGTATATTTGCATACAGGAATATGATTGGATGAAAGAATTCATTGCAAAGAGAAAATGACACTACTTATTTTAAGACCAAAAGCAACAGCCTTTTCACCGAGCTGAGACCTCGATGAAGCAAATGCTGCTGAAACAATCTGCTTAGCCAGACGCCATGAACTTCTAACTGGGGAACACAGTTTAAGGCCTCCTCATCTTTCCTGTAAAACTGCTTTCTCTCAGCAAGCAGGTCCCCAGATTTTAAGTGAAGTTCTTCACTTGAAGGCAGCTCTGAAGGTGAAGACAGACTTGTTAGCTCTGGAAACAAACTAAGCCCTTCTCACTGGAGAGCTGGCAAGAATAATTCCCAGAGCTGGAAAGCATTCGCTAAAAAACAAGCCACCTTAGGTTATGCTTTAATATGTTCAGAGTACATTATATTTCCTGTAATTAATCCCTACTTTGTAGATCACACAGATAAGGAATGACTATGGTGATACAAAAGCCTTCACATGTTTTTCAAGAAACGTGAATGTAGGACAAAATTGATCAATCCAGAAAAAAATACTCTATGGGTAGAACCAAGCAAAAGCTTGTTGTTTTTTTTTCAAGATAGCATCACAATTTTAAGGACAAAATTTTTACTACAGTGCCCTTTGGAAAATCTGAGTTTGTGCCTTTCAAAACAAATTACTTAATAGACAGAACTTTTCTACCCAGGGTGGAATCCACTGATGCATATATGTCCAGTTCTGACCATTCAATGAGAAACATATCTCTGGTACTGGCAAATCATTTTATAAGGCATAAGAAAATCCTTTCTTCATTAAGTCCTACCTTTTTCTGGTGAATCATGTCACAGAAGAAACTGGGACTTTTATATGCTAAGTTTCTGATATATGTGCAATGAATTTGTGCCATAGAAATAAAGAGAAATTATATTATTGCTTTCACTGAGGCTACACGGATGCTTGAAAAACTCACTGAGCTCAGTTAATTCATATATCAGGCATCATCTAATCCATCTGGCAATGGAAGCTGTGTTGCTTTTAACTGAGGGATGATATAGGACATATCACAAGATTAGTCTTATGATGCATTAGTTATATGTAACATACTTTCTGAATTAAAGAGCATACTATAATTATCATTGATGATTTTTGTGTTTGGATGTATGGTTGAAGCAGGAGTTTCTGGCCTTTAGAAAAATCCAAGTAATATCTGGATGAGAGAGAATTCTATTCTCACAGGAATCACCTCTCAGTGAGATGTAAAGTGGACTTGAACAAGTTTCAGCCATTCACCGTCATGTGGATGAAGGGTGCCCATTCCCATTGCTATAATGCCATGATACTCAGGGTCACCAGCTCAGTTGATTCCTTCTGGATGCATCTTTCAGCTCTCCTGCCTCAGCTGGCTGGCTTAAGACAGTATATTTGAAAGTTTTGTGAACAGCACTTTCAGATCTTAACATTTTGAATTACAATGTTTGCTGGCTTTAGATAATGTCTTTGAGTCTCACTAAAAAATAAAATGCCTAAATAGGGTTTGTTCACTTTTATTTGGAATATAGTTTTTCAGTGCTATCTGCACATAAATTTTAGTGGGTTTCCTTTTTTTTTTTTTAATTTCTTTGTAAGTTTCTGGTTTAGACACTGAAGTCTAATACTTTCTGCCACTCATTTCTCCATTAACCCACAAGGAATTTGTCTCTAGTTAATTCACCTGTTAATTGCTCAGATTTGCCTAATTTAAACAGAATTTAACTGGAGCTGCAAGACAGAGATCAGTGAAATTGTCTGGTTTCAAGCAAACAAAAATCTTTCTCCCAAGTGGGAGCGTTCTAAATACATTCTCGTATTTAAGTGCCAATGCATTCCTGATTATTTTTTTTTTTAAATTATTGATCTAGAAGTGAATGATGGTAACTTTTTTGGAAAATGACAGCATTTATCCTCTTCCCAAGTCTATAAGAGCAGTCTGAAATCTGCTCAGACAGGCTTTAGAGATACTACCCTAGGTGAAAAGTTCCAACATTTCTAAACATGCTGGTAATCATTGCTTTATTTTCCGCAGCATTCATTCATTTAATACATAATTCACCCCTTTTTTTTCCTTTCTATTTCCCTCTTTCACTCTTGGATTGCATGAATCACCTTCACTATCATGCTTCCTGTGAATCCTTTCTTTTCTCTCTAAACCTTGTGTATTGTTAAAAAGATCTCAAGTCTTAAAAAGATTACTTCCTATCTTGAGCAATTTGCTTATCCTATCATCGGGCCTTATCTGCTGAGACTTGCTCCAAGCATTACCGTTAATGTCAATAATTCCTTTAACTTCTCTGTGTTCTCATATCTATGAATGTCTGACTCCCCTCCCTTCTTCTAGGAAATTCTAACTACTGCTTAGACTAGCTGTTCATGACCAACCCAGTTATTCCCATCCAATAACATTCCTATTCACCTATTCAGCCTAGGACTCCTTTTAGCCTGGAGTAGAAATTATTTCCTTTTCCTTACATCCATGTTCCTGTTTCTTACACCTTCTTGCTATTTTCAGTCTGTGACTTTTTCCCCCATCCTGCATCACTACTGTTGAACATTTCAGCTAAATAAAGATGTGCACTTCAAGCAGTGTAACTTTAGTGGATGGTACTATTCTTTCAAATAGGGCATTATACAACACTTGGATAATACAGATACTGTACCTGAAAATTTACATAGTTTTGTTGCTAATATTTTCTTGCAAAATGTTGGCTCCTATCTAGATTTTTCTTTTCATTTGTCAATGACTTGACTGTTTCTTGTTATATTTTCATTGCTAAGGAATGAACCTTAGCCACTCCACACCTTGGAGAACTACATTATATGTTATGTGATTATATGATAGTGCTTTCTACACTTTAATGCATAACATTTCTCCAGGTTTAAACATACTGAGTTGCCCTATTCAATACAAGATCAGAGAGGAACAAATGAAAGGTTGTAATTAAGCTATGAGATGCCTTGCTGCATGATTTTGGTGGTGCTGAAACACAAGATCGAGGGCTGCATGAACTTTAGGTCTGACTTATGTCATTCTATGTAAGTTAGATGAAAGTTTTATGCTGGAAGAAGCCATAAATCATTTGTCCATGTGTTTCTTCACAAAGATAACTAACCTAACATGGTATTCCAGAGTACAAGTAACCTCGGAGGTGTGTGGTGTGGGATATCACCAACATTGTTAACAGTTACTTTTTGATTAGGTTCATTGTAGCCTAGGTGGGCAAATTATTTGACCTGTATTCTTGAGATTCATTGCAGCCCCATATTAATTATGTGAAATACAATTTAATAGCCAGCAGCACACAGATGAAAGCAGAGTTTTTAGCTGGGCTAGCCGGCAATCCAGCTAACGACATCAGTGTGTCACAAGGATCAGCCAGAAGAAACCTGTGACTGGATTCTCTTCTTTCCATCTGAAATGCCCTGACCTTTCCTAGCTGCCCTGAGATGTTAGTCCAGAAGACTCCTGTAGATCCTGTGTCACTTTTTCAAAGTCATATCAGTGTCTTCAAAACCCTTGTGCAGCTCAAATGGCACTTGATGGCTATGCCAAAGGAAATTACTTGACCATAAAGTTTATGATTCTACTTGGTATTTTTATGCTACTGTATGCTGGGCTAATACAGTCTGAGAGCTATATACTTGTTATAGAAATTCCCCTTCCAGCATTTAATAGAGAAATATTTACTTTGCATCATAGAATATTATTCTGAGAATAGAATTATCTCTTATCCAACAATCACTATGACTTCTCTAAAGGCCAGAAATTGTTGGGGTTTTCATTCCAAAAGTAGGCATAAGCTTGTCCTTTTTCAAAGTAGTCTGTCTCTTTTTTTTTGGCTTTTTTTTTTTTTTTTTTTGAATTACTGCTAAACTGTCTTCCCAGTTCCCACAGGGTTCTCCAGCAATAGGGGACAGGTGACTTACTCTTTGTATAATGCTGAGATTGTGATCACAGCAGTAAGAAATTCTGGTCCATAGGTTTCTACAGAAAGTAGACTTTGCCTTTAAAAATACATACATCTGTTCACTGGAGAAATCTAACTGTTTTCTTGTGCTAAACGTGCTCCAGGCTACATAGATCAGATAAGACTGCATATACTTAGCTTGGACCATCTCTAATGTAGGATAGTGCAAGGATTTTATTGCAGGTAAACAGACAGTAGATGCTCTCTACTTTTGTTTTTTGTCATTTGCAGCTCTGGGAATGTTCCAAATTTCCTGTCTTTGGCATCTGATGATCTATCAAAATCACACATTGAACTCCATAACAATTATGCCTTCTAAAAGGTGGCATAACAACTTAAGTAACCTCCAGGAAGTTACAATTGCTATAATTCAAAACACTCAAGGTGGATAATATCCCATTTTGTCAGAAGTTCCCTTGAATAGCAAATGAACAGAAGAGGCTGCTGTGCTCCACAGTTTGGTAGCTGTACTGCATCATCTGTGCTGAATTTAGACAGTCTTTAATGCTTAAGTACGTATTTATACTTTATATAACCTTATTATAAAAAAAAAAAACCTTGAAAAATCTCTATTGAGACAATATCACTGTCACTGAAAATCCTGATTAGCTGAACCACTTCTTCTGAGCTCAGGTTATGCAGGGAGTTAAGAGAGGGAATGATTCAGTGATTCAAACAGATCCATTGCTGGTACTGACAGAAACTGACATTAAGTTAGGAGTGGAGTGGAAGGTGTCAAAACCACCAAAATATGTTTAAAAAGTGGAAATCATTGAGATTCATGAAATCACTGACTCTTGCTCTGAAATGCTTCACTGACTTTGTTAATCTTCCTTATGACAACTTATTAATGGCAGTAGAAGGAAACAGTGGTCACTATTCAGCGTGATGTGGAAAGGCAGGTGCATCAGAAACTAGATGTGAAATTTGTGCCATCTTTGCCCATCTAAACTGAGACTCCAAAGGTGGGTGGGATGCACTAGCTCTGATAACTCTAATTGTGAAGCACTAAAGTAAAAATGAAAAGCTTTGCAAGGCTACAGAGCACATTCCTTCGGCTTTTGCAGCACACTGAGTGTCCTGCATTTATGAAAATCTAAGCATTTCTTTTATATAAATACAGGTATCTCTGAGCACAATTGGCAGTTCTTCAGTCATTATAAAATTTCTGTGAGGTATAAACTCATGGATTGAAGCAGCTGACAGATGTGTAACTATTTGAGTTTGAAATTTGATCTCACTTAGAGAAAAGTCTTTCCCTTTTGCTACATGGATGACAACAGTGTATGAAGAAATGTCCCGGAAGATATTTCTCCATAATGCCTCCACAAACAAGTTTGAACACACATCATAATGCTGTTTGTCTGATTCATGCAAACACCTTTGCTCCAGTAATGGTCAGATTTAACTTGCATTTGTTCACTTCAATAAGGGCAGAGGCAGAGCAAGAAGTAGAAAAACTAGAGCCACTAATTTTGTAACTTGATAACAAAAGATATTGAATAACTTCTTGATATCATTGCTTGGGATGACAGTGGATGCTATTATGAGGCCTATTCTCTGCTGAATCCATAATGACACCTTCATCCCAAGACACTTTCTGCAGGGAGGGACAAACAAGCGTTTCCTCTGCTCCTATACGGAAGCCTGTGCAACCACAGTTGGATGTTTTTTGCATTCACATAGAGCCCCACCTGCTAGTGGAGCAAGATTGTTTTTCTGATTTCGTACACAGATCAGAGAATTTCTGCTCAACTGTGTGCTAAACACAGACCTTTGCAACAAATTTCAGGATAATTTCACCTTTTCACCATAAATCCTTTCACCAGAGACTACAAAGTATAGACAACAGAGCAAGAGACAACAGAGCACCTAGAAAGGAAGCTTGCAGCTCAGAGAGAAAAGTCCACAACCCCTACACAATGCTGCATGCGCTCTAGTGCAAAAATGTACAATCATCGAGAACCGGGGTATCAAGGTTAACCACCGTTAGAAAAACAGCCATATTTCCACTCTCTCATTTTGATGGGGTGAGACAATACGATATATCATGATCAGCCCAATGGAATGGGGCACACTTCAACAAATTTGTGTCACACCTGTGCAGCTATCTATGCTGAGGTAATTGTACAGCAAGTCTCTGTAATCAGTGGTGAGAAACAGGATACTGTAAAGCACAAATCCTCTCACTCCAAAGGAGGTGTCTAAAGGAGCTCAGCATTCTAGTAGACTGAACAGTATCCGATAGGTGAATAAATATTATTGGTGGGTATAAAGGAAGTCTACTCATCCACCTCTGACAGAAATACCTTACTGGAGATATGTACTGCTGGGTGAGAGAGCTTTCACTTCAGTTTCTTCCCCCACCAAAGGGAGAGGGCTTCCTATCTATCATTTATGAACTATTATATTGCTCCTGGAGTGTAAATAAAGCTTAACAAAATCCTTCTGTGCATAGCAGGCCCTCAGGAAAAGATAAACACATCCTCTCTGCCGAAGAGTCTTTGCTCTTTAAAAGATTGACTGGGAGCCCAGGAATATTTATTTAAAATCTATCTCAGTTTACCAAGAGCAAAATGCTTTATTAGAAGCATGTACATCAGTCTAAATACATTTTTGGAATGCGCATCTCTTTTTTGCTACCTGGACATCTACTCTTTGTGGTCTGTACTTTCTATAGCCTGTTTTGTATTTTGCACTGATTTTGGAGACAAATTTTTTATTTTTGTATATAGGGAAATTTGCATATAAAATAATGACTAAAATGCAGTCATAAAAACAACATAAAAGAAAAAATAAAGGAAATGTTAAAGGAAATAGATATATTGTGGGACAATGAGAGGTAGAGTAGTGTTTCAGGAATTATTAACACCATTTTTAAAAACAACCACAGGACCCATTTAAGCCACAGGAAGCAATTTTCTTTGTAATACAAATTAGAAGACTAAGTACTAGCTATTTCAGCATTATAGCATTTCCTAAATGTTTCAACAATGTTTGGTAACCAGTAATACATTTTGTTTCTTACCTTGAAATGACTTGTAGTTGTTTTTCTCTCTTGAATTTATAATCAAAACACTCAGACAAATATAATAGAGATGATAGTTTCTGTGAAGAAGGCAATAAAAATAATAAAAACAAATTAAAAAAAATCATTGTAGTCTGATGCATTGAAGATATATCCACATTTCTGGAGAAAAAGTAAATTCTCACAAAACTGGCATAAAAAATACAAAAAAAATGTAACTATGACTCTTAAAGGTCTGTGTCCACATTTGCCCTAAAATGTAGAACATAAGCAACTGTATTTTACTTATATCAATAGAATTTTTCCTACTCTACTAATTCCTTCTCATTATTTGATCACGACATCAAACATTTGCAAAATTAAGGTCACCCAGAAATTAACAACTGCCAAAAGTAAGCATTTTTCACTCAGGCTAAACTAGTCTTCATGTGAACAGGATATTATTTCATTAAAACATTAATAACGGTCTATTGTTTTTCTAACTATTTGCTCAAAGTTAATGGACATTTATACCTCTTTTGCAATACTGTTTTGAGAAAACTGAAAAGAATATCTGGGCTGTAAAAATAAGAACTGATAAAAGAACAGTATTATCACAATAACATCTTAGTTAATAAATAAGTATTGTTTTATTGACGATAGCTTCAGTCATGACAGTCTTGAAAGGATGGAATGACTTCTATATTTAGAATATCTTTTTGTGATACTGTTATTATTGTCTCTATTCTATGCTTAAGAAGTGTGATATTAAATAAAGTCCATTTTGTATGAATCACAACAACAAATTTATTCCTGGTTTTCCTGTTAAAAATTAAACTAAAATTTTTTTGCGCTTTTTTTTTCAATACACAGGTCAAATGAGAGCAGGTAATCGGTAATGAAATAGTTTGAACTTTCCTCAAATAATTGATTACAAATAAGGAGATAGATTTTATGCCACAGGTCACAGATAAAAACTTTTATCAGTGAACATCATGAATAATTTGATGCAAGTCGATAGAGTTCATGTAAATACAAAAACTACTCAGGGTTAGATCAGAATCAGACCCAACACTAGTTATTAACCTGCATTGTTAGCAACAATTACACCAAGTAATTTTCAGCATTTCCTCCACAAAGCTTTGTTTCAAAGCCAAGATTTAGACAGCTTCAACTGATTTTACATAATTGCTATGTGTGCTTTATAAGCCCGTGTGTAGTGATTGTGTTCTTCAGTTATGAAAGCCTCACATGCGAAAATAACTCTTTCCTTTTAAAGTTTTGAAGAGCAGCTAAAACCAGTTTTTGTATGGCTAAAAAGAAAGAAAATGTCAGAGTATATTTAATCCATCTCTTTTTTGAGATTTACAAATAACTTTCTAAATATATACTCCTTAATTTCCTTATATCAGTGTTTATTATCCCTACCATTAGTATTTGATAGTAATAATCAGCATGATTATAACTGCAGTGTTTCTGAAAGATTTCTTTTGGTATCATTTGGTTTAGGATGTATTGGGCTCTGCAGTGAAAATAAGAAATTCTTATTGAAGAGCCAGTGTACCTTTTCCATACATCACGCTAGTAAACTGTGAGGACATGATTTGAAACTTGTTCTTAGTAGAAGAAATCTGTATTTACAATTAAACTGATGTAAAACTAATATAAAATGAATAACAATTCATTTTTGTCATCCTGTTTCCCCCTGCTCCAACTTGCTTTTACCATGATTATTCTGAGAAAGTTCCTACAGAGTTGGCTAGAAACCACCATATGGGTAAGTGATCTTGGGGTCGAAACTCACCTTTACAACATTTGAAGTGGAATGAGAAATGCTAGGAAAGAACCATATTTTCAGTAGAAACATGGGTTATTAGAAATAAAAAATAACTTGGCACAGTGAGTTGTCATACAGCATTTCCAAATTAACTGCGACACTCAAGTATTTTTCTTGTAATGCAAATGGAGGATTTTGATGGATTTCCAACTCCTCTATTTCCCAACTATCTAGTTTAACTTAAACAAACAAACAACTAACACAAAGCAAGACCTCCCTTTGCTTGCAAATTTCAGGGAGGTTTCTGTGGATGCTGTCAGAGGCTGGTGTTTCTAATGAAAAGTGGACTTTAACCACCTTGTAAACCTGTGAATACATGTGCTCTGGGAGGCTAGGACTCAGAATCCAGATCCCAATATAGAGTAAAACTTCTGCAGCATGTAATGAGTAGTCTCTGCTTTCCTGTTTGTAGAATCTACTCTCCTTTTAAGGTAACCAGTAAGATTGACATTATCCCCTGTCCTGTAGCCTATATCTTAATTTCAAGTTTAGATCTAGTGAGTTGACCACACTATCTTGTCATTTGTAATTCCCATTTTGCTCTATTTTGCAACAGTTATAATCCATTTCTCATATGTTTTTTGATAGAAGTGTTGTACTAGTGTACATATGCTATTCTTTAGCACTGCTGGTGAGAATTAACAGTTAAAACACTGACTATGGATTTTTAAAAAGATGATGTGATTAGTCTAGCTTCCACTGAATACTGTCAAGAGATTTCCCATTTTCTGTGAAGGAGTAGTTTTAAGTCCTGTGTACCATTTAATTAAATAACTGCATTTAAAAAGAAATATGTGTTGCAACAAATATGAAGTGTATTAGTCATTTCTGTAAGATCCCTTGAATTTAGGATTGAAAAAAAGATGATAACATCCTAGTACAAGAAATCAGATAAATAACATCCACTCTAGGAATCAATCTCCTGCTTTGTTACACAAACTCGTTAGCCAACAGATTTACATATGCAAACCCAGTAATAGTCAATCTTGGAAGGAGCCAAGCTGACAGTGAAAACCACATACCTGGATGTGGTGTGTGACATTATTCACTTTTCATCTCAAATTAGAAATACGATTTGTGAATGTGTTACATGTGTATGCTTTTGTGTATTATTACAGATTCTGACAGAACTAGATCCACTTTTTAGGACTGACTCAATAAATATGTTTTACATCCCTTCTAAGAAGGAAACTAGAAAAAGAAATAAAAGCTTTTCTCTAAGGAGTGAGAATGTTTGACCTGTGAACAGTGTAGTCCAATAAAATGTAATGATAACTAATTCATTCTAATTCTGAGAAGAAAAATGGCTGCAAATACTTTAAGGTTGTTACACAATTTCTAAGAGAACAAGAGCAACAAAACCATTTTTCTCTCTTTTTTTTTTTTTTTTTGTTGGAAGGGCATGGTGTGTGTTCTGCTTATCTTTCCATAAACACATTAAACAGTGAAAAGTACCTTTCAGTCTCATACCACTTTTCCCCTTGTTTGATTTCTTGTAACTTTAGGCTAATGCTCCAAAGCTTGCTCTGCTCATTAGTGGATTCAAGCCACTGATAATCTACATAATTAAGAACATAAAGAAGGCTTTTTTTTTTTTTTACACCATTTGTGTGTAACATCGTCTGGCTGCTGCTGCCAAAGTGTCCCAAGAAAAGAAACAAATTCAGACATTAAAGGAAATCTCTGAGCAGTTTAGTATCTTTTTAAAGTTTTAAAATAAAATGGGGTCTATTTTGGTTTGACTGCTCTATTTACTGGATAGCAGAATAATTCAAAAAGCCTCTTCGTCTGTCACTTTGTGTGAGGAAGCATATGAGAGCTGAGAACATCAAGGTTTCTTATTTCCAAGAAAAATCAGTACATATTTATAACATTTTAGTGCATTCTTCAACATCCTGTTGAGGTTTGTCAAATACATATGCTCTGACATATTGCTTTAGTAATGAGACTGTTAAGTTTTATCCACAATAATTATGCTTATACTAAGCACTCAAAAAATTCTAGAAATTATACATTACCTGGATGATAATTCAAAGTCGTATTCTGGGGTGGTGATAATGATAGTAATAAACTGAAATTCACCTGGACGACCAGCAGATTCTGAAGAAAGCAGAGGCAAATACGAGTCAAAGGCAGGAGACAGTAGTTGAAGGTAGACTAACTATTTATTCCTTACAATTTTTCCTTGAAAAACAAGTGGCATGTAGCTAAAGTTACAAATTCAGCTTGAAAAATTAAAATACTGCTACTCTTTCTTGTTTAGTTGGCTTGCCAAACTCCACTGACACAGAAGTTTTGCAGGCTGGGGGAGACAGTATTTAGTCTTTCACAACCAACATAAATTCACAGTTGTTTTGCTCAGGATAAGGTTTGCGTAAAAGTACTTGTTTCTTATCATTGACAAGAAAGATTTACAATTTCAGCTCATAACTATGTAAAATTCTAATGTTATCTCAAAGTTTCATCCTGAATTATGTATTAATTAACCATAGGCAAGCATGAAAACTTTTACCAAACCAGAATGTAAAAAAGGAGATAAATTGAAGGGAGAAGCAGCAGAGAAAAGAGTGATTATCAAACTACATACAAGCTAAAACTTAGAACACTAATGAAGATAAAGAAAGTTTTGATGAGGTAAAGAATTAGGTACTGTGGGCTAATATATGCATTAGAATCAAAGAGAATTCTATATATCAAACTATTTAAACAAGCTGTGATAATGTAAGCAAAATTGATGGAAAAAGCCTCAATAGGAAATTCTGGTTTCTTAGTTTGCACCCTGAGTATTTTCCTATCGTAGGTTAATGATGGCCAAATCCTCCTTTCACCACCTCAGTGAGAGCACAAGCAGACAATTCACGATTTCTTTCAGTGCATACGCATCCATACCTCTGTGATGTGCCTTTTGAAGAGAAACATTCCTAAAACCACTGCAAAATTTGTCAGTTGCTCAGAGCTGGGGCTCAAGCTGCAGCAAATGCATTTTTAAAACCAGTTATCTTCCATTTTACTGTAATCAGTTAATCACTGTGGTTGGGGCCATACAGGGACACTTGATCTTATTTCTAACACTGAAACTTTTCTTTTTCTCTTTCATGGTCTTTCAATAAATCTGCTGTTCCTCTGCCTTGTTTTAAATCACTACACTACACTACAGGTGGAAGTGGGTAGGCTGGCAGCTAGAATATGCTGTATACTAGAATATGTTCCATTTTGTTCTTCTCTCACAAATAACTCTACGCACTGATGCAACTGCAGTATCAGGATGGAGTCTACTGTCTGTGAATCCTTACACTTTGTGGTCTGTTTTTCACAAGACTTGCTTCCCTTTTTCAATCTTTCAGCCTTCAGTTTGTCAGCAAAATCCATGTAGCTGATTTCTTCTCAGAAATCAAATGGAAAAATAAGAATAAAAAGAATACTTGTAATAATTGTGCAATACCTGTGCAATACCTGTCTAATATCTTCCCGGCATTGTAAGTCCTTAGAAACAGAAACCCTATGTATTCATTCATTTGTTTGTCCTGCATTGCCAAGGACACTTAATTAATAATGGAAGTGAATACTGGCATATTTTGCAAAAAGCAGATAAAACTCTGTTTCTATGCAGGATCATTCTTAGAAAAACCCTAAAATATCTGTTCTCTGAGGAGAAATTACACGACATTCAAGTGCTGTAATTTGCAATGAAGAGGAAGAACAATTGTAAGATGAGAGCAGGTTCATCTACCTAGAAAAGTCATGCAAGTTCATATTAAGTCAAAAGGGACTATTAAGATGTCACTTAGTATGTAAGTAATTTTATTGAAACATTTAGTACTCACAGCTCAGAAATGTTCAGTGGAGAATTGCATTTTCAGTTCACCTAATACAATTACAAATATTTAATCATAGACAGCAGTTTTTGGATGGAAGGATAATCAATGTAAGAAGCTCTGAAACACAAAGTGCATGAGTTGTTTTGACAATGCTGGTCTCATGATTTATTTTCCCATTTCTTCTCTTTGTGACAGTGTATAAAACAAAATAATATGAACATCTTATTAGATTGTACTATACTGTCTTGTCTGGTTTTAGTGTAGCTAAAGCTGTACAAATAATGCATTTAAATGCAAGTCAACAACACATCTACTAATTTTTGTGGTTTGTTTTTTTTTTATGAGGGTAGAGGAATAACTATCTGGCTATGCTACCGCTGTGGAAACTGCAAGAGTGAACTTAAAAGTAATGAAATTTTGACAAGGCATTTCAAATCCATTCCCTTTGTGTGCTATCCAATCCCTCATTTTGTCACAAACTGTAGAGGTAGTTAAATAATATACACTGATAACATATTCTTAAGGCTATGTATTTTTGTACAACATTTCATTGTTCAGTTTATACAAAGACCACAGAGATCATTTCTCAAAATAAGTCATGGCAATTTGTTTTGGAAAATGTTTTAAAATTCCAAACACATGAGAATGTCAGGCTTCACAAATATCTCTAAATGAGAGTTCTCTGAGTTCTTTTTCATTTTACTGCAAAATAAGAAAAGCTGCTTTGATCTGAAAAGATAGTATTTCTTTAGGGATCTAAACTTTCTTTACTAGTTTTGGAATAATTATTAATGTTAATAAAAGCTAGAAAACAAGACAAATTAAATTAATTTACTCAAATTCAGACTTAAAGAATATGCTAACAATCAGGAAAAGATACTAACCCGAGTATTACGTAAAAACATTTTGTCAAATAGATTTGTACCTGTAGCTGGACAGCTAATACGGAAAATTCAGCATGAATATTCATGGTAGAAAGTGCTTTGCCTCATGGTGAGCATTTGCAGAAGCAGGGACTCTATATAATGCCATGCAGTGGATTAAAAAAGAAGTGTTTGTGAAAAGGGATGGTCAGTGTTCAAAAAAAGCAAAGGTTATTTTGGGTGGGTGACTCCATTACAGTAAGAATCTGTTTTCTTTTTGCCCCAATAATTTCAGATATCTCTCTGCAGGATTAAAATATAAAAGCACTCAAAGATCTCTGGATAAAAAAATGAAAATATTTTCTTTATAGGTTTTTTGCTAATGTATGAAGATGAAAGAGAAAATACCTGAGAGACAGACACCATCCAAAGTCTTAATAAGAATTTTTACCTAGATACCTCTATTTTTTCAGTCAAAAAATAGAAGAAAAAAAAACCTAAACAAAAAACAACTCCCCCATGCCCCAACATCAAGCAAACTTCATTTAACCATTAGAACAATCACATCGTACTGCATCAGGTTTAAAAATAGAGGTATGTCAGCCACATTATTCCTTGAAATAAGGTTTTGCTTTAGGGAGACAAAACATCTTTCAGAAGACAGGACCATGCCATGTATCAGTGAGAGTAAATTATTCACAGTGGCAGGATCTGTGCATGGTGGTGTCATCAACGCAGCTTCCTCACATAAAGGTGTGGGTGGTTCCCGTGTCTGCTGGGACCTTGTAGTCCTTTCTAAAGGTTTTCCATTTAATTCATTAAGTTAGAGGAGGGCATGCATATTCCCAGACCTGCTATTCTCACCCAGATACCAAAATTAATCTGTTCAAAACTGAATCCCAGGAAGCCTTTTCCTTATTTAAAAGTGGAGTTAATATTTTATGAGAAAATGTTAGATTCATAACATTTATATGGGGCCTGATTGTCTGATATATCATACATTTTTAGCATCAGTCCAACAACACAAATGCATTTAAAGGTACAGATCTAATCAATCTCTGAATTTCTTAACAAAGGCAATAGAAAGCAGGATGGAATATACTGTACGAACATACCCCCAAATTGTAGCCTATTTTTGTATACAGCAAGATGTCCTGACTATCTAAATCCTTTTCCAGTGTCTCTATTAACACATTAAAGCTTATTAACAATCAAAATTTTCTGCTGAACCTCTGGCCTCTGAGGAAATTAGCAATCCAATTAATATTCTACATGTTCCTGAGATAGCATGTAAGATGACTCTGCTTGATCATAGTTAATATTCTATATTTAGCCTAAACAAATTCTTTGAGGTCATGAATTATACTGCTACTGCTTGAACACTGTGAGCTTTATTGCCTTTATGCTTTCAGTACCTCTTTTCTGTTTTCCTGGATTTGTTTGTCTGGGTAGCAGTATTAGTTTTTATGTATTTTTTAGCAATCTGTCTAAACATATAAGCAATATATTTTTAAATATTTCTTAGTCTGAGTTTTTGTTCTGAGGTGAATTTTAGCTTTATATCAAATCCAAAGGTACCATTGCTTTAAGTGCCAAAATACCATTGTTTCATCCTATACATATATTTAACTTTCTGAATCTATATGTCTCAAAAATAAGGCAAAATCAACTGCAATACAAACATAAACATTGCTAACACAAGATGAACTGTCATCAAAATTATTTACAGCAGTTTTTACTAACAAATTATTAATCCACTTGAAGCATTGTTTTGTAAAGGATAATTTCTAAAACTATCGGATTTATGCTTTGTAATACTTCAGATTAGGTAACCACGTCTGAATAGCCGACTCCCACAGGACACAGCCATTCCTGCATTACCTGTGCATTTTAAAAGTTACTTTGCTCTTGGTTTTGTAGCTGTTTATTATCTGATCCTGCATCCTGCAGCTTTGACAAAGTCTCATACTCAGTATGGCTGAAACCAAGCTCGTTGTGGAAGCTCTGTCCGGACTAAATTTCGTAGATAGCAGTGAATCAAAACCCCTCAGGACTGTGGATTCCTCTTTGTATTACATAACCATCTTCTACAGTCATTCCACTCAGCTTGTTACAAATACTTGCCCTAGTTTATTACGTGCTAAAGTGGCCCTTCTCAGACCACAACACTATCTTTCTCCTACTCTTGCCATGCCAGTATATATGTTGATGGAAGATAGTTTTTGTGTGCATTGCTCTGCAAAATGCACTGTTATAGGCATGGAGCATTTTCAGGGGCTTGCACATCAGTTTTACGTGGGGAAAGCAACGAGGAATGACAGAAACTATAATTCTAATCTGCTGCATGGGGGGGGATAAGTATGTTTACTCTTTTAAAATCACCAGTATGTTTACCATATGTGTGATAGAATGACAGTTATTTTCTGACTTTCTAGAGGTATGCACTTTGTTGGACAGATGTTAGATTAATTTAATGTTAGTATTCTTCCCTACCATTTTACTTTCTGACTAAACAACGGGTTTATGTGTGAGTTCATATGTGTTTTATGGCTTCCTGAAGATGCTTGAGCATCCATGTAAAACTGTAATTGATATAATCTCAGATGTCAAAAGTGCATAAAATTATTAATATCATTTATTGTATAGATTTATAATACCCTGGATTTTTATTAAATCACATGTTTATACCTTTTTCTTATTCAACTCTCACATTGGGATCTATAATGTTTATAGAAAGAAAAAGACTGTGTAAATTAAACAGTCTTAATTATCAATATTGAAACAAGGGTGTTACTGTAAGTTATTTTAATTCCATGAAAAAGAAAAGTATTTTTCATTTGTGGTGTAAAATAGACCAACACCCATCACTGTGGTTTTGCTTTACTATATAACGCAAATATCAAACAGAGGACAATTATACCAAATCTGTCTCTCCTCACTGGACCTGTTTGCATATAGTTGTACCAATATTTCAGGAAATAAATAATCAATATTTTAACTGTAAACTGTAAAAAAACCCTGAGCTTAGTGCAACACCTCCTTATTTGGTCTCATATTGATTCTGTCCAGCTGGAAATTCCCTCACACACCCTCAAATGAAACTGCCAAGGATGTCTTTTTGAGGGGATATTATCTTCTCCAATGCTTTAACATTCTTGCATGTTCTGATAATCAAGCTTGTATTTTCATTACACATTCCTTTTGTGCCCCATTAGTCTGATGTTTTCTCTGTCATAAAGAGATGTTTTTGGCAGAAAGGAAATTATTTTTTCTTAACATATATAATGACATTTTGATTGTAGTACTTCCAATGTCTCTCTTTGTTCCCTTTTTTCAAATAGATTTTTCATTTTGTTTCCTGGATATCAGATTTCAAAAAAACCACTGGAATTCTTTTAATTTCCAAGCATATTTGCATTAGCATTGCTAATTAATGGCTAAATGATTAACACTAATTACAGCCACACATGTTCATATGCATGCAGGCACATACATTACAAAATTAGCAATTTAATGTAACCATTGCCATAAATTTGGCTGTTGAAGAGTCCATGAATCTTACACAACTCTCTTTGAAGGTTTAAACTTTATGTTTATGTATTTACATATACATAGATAAACATACACGCACACAGTCACATATAGCCTGTTTTATACAGGCATGTATTTTTGTATTAGCTGCAGTTATACCTGTCTTTCCTGAGCATGCATTTCATCCAAACAGTACCGTATGTAGTCAATCAAAAATGCAAGGCCTTACCTTTACAATCAGGGCTTGATTTCTTAGATCTGTTATATTTCACTTCCACAGAACACTCTGCCCTAAGGTCTGTGATCAGCACTACAGTCAGAGTACCAGGCATGACCTCTATATATACACAATTCAGTAATAGCAACAAGTGAATACTTAGATTCTTACTTCAGTTCCACATTTATCAAGTGATATTACTCATAGAAAGAGATCCTTCAAGCAAACACTTAATCTGCATTGAATTGGGAGTGATCTTGATGCTACACTTGGGAAAAAAAAAGCTTATTGTACCACACGGCAGATGAAAATACCCGCAGCCATTGCACGTACCACTCATTCTGTTAACCATGTAATATACATTGTCATTTTGACGTGTAGACTATTTCTCTTCCTCTATCACCTCCATGTCAATCCAATTCACTCATTCTTGCCAATGATGAAATGAAAAAAAAAAAAAAAAGAAAAAGAAAAGGAAACACGGAAAGATTGTTATCCTAGATCTGCATTTGCGGAACATTTTAAAGCCAGTTAGATTAACCATTGGGAAGATGTTAGTCTAGATAAGAGAATCCCCACTGGTTTTCTGTCTCCCTTAGACAATGAAATCACATAGTTGTGTCTGTGCCTCTCTGTTTTGGATTGTTCTATTTTAACACATAACAGATTGAGGGCTGCCTACTATTCCTAATTAACTCAAGTTAAACTAATGAGAGAGAGAGGGTGGAGGGAGTGCCAAAAAGAGAAAAGAGATCATGAGTTGGAAGAGATTGAATTACAACTTAAAGGGGATGGAGAAAGGAAAAGAAAAAGGAGGGAGGGGGAGGAGGTGCAGATACAGTTAGGCTGAAAAGTAGGGGAGAAGAAGGCTTCTGAGAACAGATTTGCCCTTCAGTTCCACGGAAAGGCAAAGAAGCCTTGCAAAAACACCAAAGAAATACAAGCAATCCAACATTGTAACGAAGACAGATTCTTGCTTCTTCTTAGGAAATACTTCAGCACTCACTGGAGAACAGCTCAGATTTCAAAATCCAGCTATTGCTCTGCTATCAACATCTTTCTCTGGCATGTACCCACAATTTATTGATGTAGTTATTTTTGCCAAGAAAATACCATATAAACTACTCATGGAAGAAAGTAGTCTGTTCTTTCTAAGCCTGACAAAAAATACTAGGGAAAAGTCAGGTTTTATTTTACTGTATCAAACAAATTTAAATGTAATTTTCCTTATGCTAGGAGTTAGAAATAGGCTCACATGCACAAAGAGGAAGGTAGAACTGAATGATGCCAGTGTAAAAACAATGTGTTATTTTCTCAGCTATGAATAGAATAATTTCCAGATTTTATGTTCGTGCACAAGAGATTTTCACTCTTCACTTTTATTCTTATAAATTACTTTGCGTGTAGACATCTTTATATAGAATATATTGCAACACATTTTTTGATAGACCTTCTTTGGAAGATTTCATATGTAAAAACACACATCTGAATCTCCAGTACTTTTAAATACATTCAGTCCTGTCCTGATTCTGCTCACAAACTGCTGCTACCAGTAGGTTTGTTGTTGGGTTTGATAGCGCAACCTATAAAAAAATGGCAGTGACCAACTTCAATGTAGAGCAAATATGAAGTAAGAGTTGAGTTTCAGGTGTGCACATACAGTGCATAATGTCATGTTTAGAGGGGTACCTTCTTGCTCCAGCCCCAGGAGAAGACTCTGGCCAACAAGGAGAAGACTCTGGCCAACAATCCCACATTTCTGTGCCTGGGGTCTCTTCTCTCGCTCCATGTGCAAAGGTGAGGATGGGAGCCTGCTGGAGGTGGAGGGAACAATGGGAATGTGTTTGCTGCAGTTGCAGCTGAAGCTGTAGGGCTTGCCAGAAGTAAGGCCTCACCTCTTCCACACGTCCCCGCCCAAAACCAGAAGCTCTTCTTGGACTCCATGCCTGCTTGTGCCGGCACATGCATGTGCACACACGTGTATGAACACTCTTGCCTCTCTACTGTGGCCCAGATTGGGGTTAATAAAAGTGCTGGCTGGTTTAACAAAAGCCGAGGGGATGTGACAGGTAAGTGGGAAGAAAATAGCTGGCCTGTTTTGGCTGGCTGTGGTTATTTGCGTCTAACGAGGCCAGCTCGTCGCCAGGCTCTGTGCAGATGAAATGAAGCGATGGGCTGAAGCAGGGCAAAGCAGGCGCCGCGTCCTGACAGGCTGAGGTGTGACCTGATGAATCCTAACCACCCCGGACATCTTCGGGAGAGTGAGGGGAGGGATGGCAGGAGCGCAGGGTGTTGGGACACAGCCTGGCCTTGGGCCCAGGGAGAAGG
This sequence comes from Gorsachius goisagi, assembly GCA_018403395.1. Taxonomy (NCBI): domain Eukaryota; kingdom Metazoa; phylum Chordata; class Aves; order Pelecaniformes; family Ardeidae; genus Gorsachius; species Gorsachius goisagi. Next base: position 41,112 of record BOSO01016468.1, read on the forward strand.
AGCTGGGCAGGGAGAGGCAGGAAAGGGGGGCCCCACAACACCTTGTTTCAGACTGAGCACAAAAGTGAATTTAGTTACAAACTCAACCAACAGGACACAGGACTTCGCAACAAGGTTTTCTTTGATTTTTTTTTAATTTTATTTTTCCAAGGAATTTTTTCATACATCTAATTCACACAGGGAAAAATAACTTTGAAAATTCTCACATCTTCATCTCATTAATAACAGAGGTTTGGTCTGGGTTTTTTGCGGGGAGGGGGGTATGTACTGTGTGAGATGGATGCAAACTTTAGCTTACAAAATGCATTCAGCGACATAGCCAAATAATAGACTGACATGCACTCTAGGTATACGAGCACCTGTATCTTTGCAAACACTAAGTAACTTTAGGCATCCAAAGATACTAACATACAGCACTGGCAAACAGGTCTGGTTGCAATAGATCTTAAGCTAAACACGCTGTTGACCATGTGTTCTACAGTTATGGGAATACTCCTTCTGTGGACTTGTGTGTATATCTGGGTCCACATGTGCCAGAGAATTTACTTACGTACAAATGTACCTTGCTTGAAAACTTTTTGGAGAAGCTGTTAAGAATGTTCTATTTTAACTTGTGCCTAAGTCTAGCTGTTTGACAAAGCAAAGAAAAATGTGAATTATAATTTAAAAATCAAAAGTAATGGAAGGAATTTTCCAGTTATCATTAAACAGTTCTCCCTATGGGAACCGCAAACAAACTGCTACTAGGTTTCAGAAACAAGCAAGGACAGATCTGGAGGAATATATATGTAGCTGTAAGCCAGTTGTGTTTTGCATCCCCTGCTACTGTAATTTCCTAAAAAAGGAAATATTAGGATAAAATTATTACTGAAAAGAAAAAAAAAGTATATATACTACAGTTTATTGCCCATAGTAATGCAAAACCAGTAGAAGATACTTGTGTTCTGAGTAAAGGAGATTTGACTTTCATCTTACAGTAACGTTTCAGAAATGCAAGAGTAAATTGTAATAGTGGGGAGGTTTTGGCTGCTGCATTTCACTGTGCAAATATCACACTAGGGATTAGTATTTTACAGAAGCCATATTATGGTTAACATATCGTGCTCCCTGGAGTCAAAGGCAGTCAACTGGGTGCAGGACACCAAAAAGGCAACTGTTCTACTATTTTTATACTTGATTATCTAGAACATAACACATTTGTGCTCATGCCAACATTCATTCTCTTCACACTGAAAAGCACACAAGTTAGAAATCCATGGTTCCCAATAATTATTAAGAACACAGAGATTTTTAAAGACAAAAAAAAGAACAGTTGGTCCATGTTTCTGTCAGTTTTAACTGGCAGAACCTTCTGTATTGCACCTGTGTGCACATATAAATAAATGAGAAAGACCAACTTTACAAAGTTGTAAGTTAACTTACGTTTCTGAAATGGGCCTTCTACAATGTGTGATCATTTTTTTCCTTACCAAAGAGAGTTCTACATGCATTCATAGATCTAGAAGAATATTTTATGTCACCTGAAAAATTGTATTAATGAGAAAACAGAAAAAAAAAGGGAAAAGTGATGACAATTTGGAGGAAGTCCCAGCACAACTAGGCAAAACTCTGTAGAGAACTGATATGAAAACTGTTACATACACACATCATGCTATACAGGTTTACGAAGCTAATGGAGACAGACTTGTCTCACTAGGCTAGACTAGTGTATCACTCTTCTTTGACTAAGTGAAGCTGTCACAAACTGCTCTGACCATGGGTATCCTGTCACAAAAGGCTGCCAGAAACGTAGGTTTACAGCTGCTGTGAGACTTTGAAAACTAGTGTGCCATAGGATTAGGCATCGAGTGTTTGATCTCTCCAGCTCTCAGGAAGGCTGTAAGTGTGGTATACTCTGGGTCAGGGTCAAGGAGGACAGAGGATTGGGGATTTAAGGCAGGGATATAACCCCAGCTCACATCTTCTGCCAGTCTGCATGCTGGAATAGCTTGCTAAAATGAGAGTTAGGTTAGTCTCTCTTTTTCCAAACTGACACAGTAATGGGAATGAAAAATAAAAATCAGAACAAAGGTTTTTCCAAAATACATAGAAGCAAACCCCAAATATCAACTTACACAAAGTCATTTCACAGCAAAAAGATGAAAAAAGAAATTCACTCCTGGTGTAATCCTCATGTAGAAAAAAAAGAAAGGCTTATATCACACAGTGTAAATAACAAGAAACTATGTTCAGATTACTGATTGTGTTGGAGTCAATGAAGTTACATCAGCTAAAACCTTTGTATCACATTTACCTGTAGCAGTCCTTCATTACAACTTGAATGCCACTGAATAACAGAATTACTCATTCTTCCCCTTTATATCAAGGGTTTTTTTTAAAATCTGTGTAATTATCTTCAAGTTATTAAAAAAAATGTGTGTTTTGAGAAGAAGAGTACAAAGTCAAGTCATTAATAATGTTTTCTGTGTAATACTTGTCATAGACTTACTGGGCAAATCACTTCAGAACTAGATTTTGCTTTCAAAAAGCAATACATATTCTAACTGTTTTAAAAGTTTTGCTGGAAATCTATTGTCAAAAAACCCTATCATAATGAAAAACCACTTTCAACAGGTACCCTACTGCAGGGTAACTGAAGCCCTATAGATATTGTGATTACTCAGAGACCACTTTTACGTTGGATTTTACATTTTTCAGAAAAAGCATTGTTCTGAAAACTCTGCGTGTGTGAACCCTGTGAGTCTCTGTGACTGGGCACCTGCCTCAGACTTCAGAGAGTATGAAAAAATCACTGTAAGAAATGTGCATTATCCAATTTAGTGTTTTATAACTGCGAAGGCTATGCAGATAACAAATCTAAACTTCTTTTTAAAATTAAGATGGCATGGAAATCAGTATCTTGAATTTTGGATTAATTATTGAATCACAAGGGATTCCATTTTGCCGCCACAAGCCACATTTTGTTTTCTATCACTGTGTGCTAGAAGGAATTTCCTAAAGCTGTTGCCTTAGGGAACTCAGGAATTTCCTAGTGCTCTTCACATGAGAGAGCATGAATTGCTATACTGATGGGAAGGAGGCTTTTGAGCCAGCCATCCAGGCAACTCTGTAACAGCCAACATGCTAGGGGCAGACCCAAGGGAACAAGCAGGTATAAGCCACTTGCCTGAACTTGAAAACAATCCCTCCTGAGCACCTTGATGAATTTTTGTCACCGAGGTTGTCACTCACAGGCATTAGTGCCCAAAGAGAAGTGAACACCCTGGAGCAGTCAGCCGTCTTAGCAGCCATTTCTAGCAATTCTGTGTCCTGCTTAACTTATGCCAGCATTTGTCTGTACTGTGACTTGTACATGCATGGGTGACTTGAATGATGCAGCATTTGGCAAACCATTCCCAGGTTTTGAGTCTGTTCATTGCATGTAAGCCCTTTTTACATCTTTCTTTTTGTAGCCTTGGTGTGTGGAAAGCTCTAAAATAGTTATCAGCACTCAGCGTAGGCTTATGTCTGAAGCTAATGTTGTACCAGCTTTACATCAGCATGACTCAATGAGTTTAGTGGTGTTACTGTTAAACTACTCCAGCAGTGGAACAAGGTGAGGCCTTTACAACAAGAGATCATTTACATTTTAGGCATGTTTTTTTGCTATTTGGATTTCAAGTGTTTTCACAGTTTACACATCCTTTGTGTCTCCATTACTTCTAGTGTGGATTCCTGAGAAACATAAATACGGTACAGTATTATGCTCATAAAAGCTGAATATCTCCCAGTAAATGGTAATGCACTCTGCAGAGGGGAAGCAGTATGTTAACATATAGACAAATTGTCATACTACTTATCACGTTTTAAAACAATCATTTGCAGATCATTGGAGGATGAAGGACTGTTTGGCACTTGTCCATCAATTTTGGTCTTCATTCTCATGTAAAATGTACTAGCAGTCGCCAAGTCAAGCCAATAGGAGCTTAGGGACGTCAAAGAAGTCCATCCTCTAAATGATGTCTGTCATGACTGAATCTATGAGTGTGTCATTTATTATGGATTTATTTCAAGCATATCTATGTCCATGGCAGTGAAACAATGTATGTGATTTTGGAGGAGATGCAATGATTGTGTAATAGAGTATACTATTGTTATTAAACTTCTTTCAGGACAAAACAAACTACATGTCTGTTGCACCTCAGTGATAAAATACGCATTTTATCACATGTATGCAGCTTAAAAAGTACAGTTTAGTTTAACTTGATATATGTTGGAAATTAAGGTAAGCAACAAATATCTGCCACCCTAAAGGACGTATTTAGTATGCTCACGTAGCTCAGAAATAATACAAACATTTAGCACGTGCTCCATGTTAACTGTAAGTCAGATTTTCATTAAGAGAGAGAAAAATATTTAAATGTTCCATTTTTTATAAATCACTTGCATATCTGAATGTGGGAAAAATTTGTCTAAGAAAATTCTAGGCACAACATTGCTAAATTTGTTGTCAAGCAGCAAATCTCTAGCTCCAAAACTCACAGTAATGTTCCTGTGAAAAAATTCAACTAGAAAAGCATCCCCCAAACCAAAAATAATGGATGAGTTTTTGCTAGTTGTTGGAAGCAGACAATTTAACAGGTAATGCTTTAGTCATTGTGCTACTTTTTACATGTGCCCTTGCAGCTGAAAAGAACAGCACCAGAGCAGTCAGGAAAATACTTGAGTCTTATGAAGTGACAGATATTGAAAGTATAGAGGACAAAGCCCCTGGAGTGCGGCACTCAGACTACGGCAGTATGTGAGCCGACAGGTTGGCTCTGAAGCTGGTGATTCACTGGGACACCTAGAATGGGACAATCAGAATTGTTCAGGGCAAGCAGGATCTGTCTGTCCTTCTACCTGGAAGTGTTTGTGTCAATTGCTGTCTTAAAGTACTATCTTGGAGTTTGCTGTTTCTGACTTTTTTATTGTTAAGAGAAAAAATGAGTTAAACGTGAGGGGATATATTTGCATCTTGTCATGGTGAGCTTGGTTGAATTGGAGATGACTGAGCTGTGTAAAGAGCCTGTCACATCAAGATTTATCTTCTATTTCTTCATACAAATGAATTGCGCTTTTTTTCAAGGGCTGCCTTTTTAATTATTGCTGTCTTTGAAGACAGCAGTGTGTCTGAATAATAAACCCTACTCTGCTGCTGTTTTCTCCTATGGATGACTACCTGTAACAAACCTAAACAAGAGCTTTTACTGGGCAAGTAAATTTAATTTAGTTGACTGTTTAGTTATTCTTTTGGGTGGGTTTTATCACCTTTGTGAACTCTCATAAAAGCTTTTCCAAAGACAGCTGCTTTATCAGAAAAGTGTCACTTGACTGTGACTGCTCAAATGAGCTATTTTCTGTATTAAAAGAACTTCTGCATTGAAAGAAGTTTTGCAGCTCCTAGGAGAACTGTGGACTGAATTAATATTGACTGATTCCCGAAGATTTTTTAAGACTACGTGCTCATCTGACATACATCGCTCCCTGATCGGCATTTTAACATGTTGTTCTTCATAATTAAATGTCATTCTCAAAAGTACTACAAAGATTCCATGATATTGCTTCATTAGTGATTGAGGTATCACAGCGGATTTTTGGTATAGACAAAGTAATTTAAGGCTCAGTTCTCATTTAATTTACACCTATGCTTAGCAAATACAGACTAACAGTGGAATCACTACAATTTATAGCATGTGTAATCAGGATTAAATCCTTAGGCTTTGTGGTAATGAAAGCAGATGTGGTTGGATGTTTATGCTACATTATCAAAAGTGGTTTTGTTAGATTCCCAAGCATTAATAATCAGTTACATTTCTTTACCGTTACTTGAGAAACTTCTGGCAGTTTACTTTTCTGGTAATAAGTCTTGGTAGCACTTTTTAGATGGTATATGAAGTGACATCTCAGTACCATGGATATAATCACTATTTTATGAAGGGCTGTGCTCGATAGTTTTTCTTCTGAGGTTACATTTGTCTTTCCTAAAATCGATCTATTTTCCTACTCCAGGTATTGTTCCTTTCATTAACACCCCAGATATTCTAACAGTAGATCAAGCAAAGAAAGCTCAGCAGTTATTCCTGTTATCTTTTGCTGTCTCCAACAGGAAAAAAAAAAAGACAGTGGGAGTTGTAGAAGAGGAGTGTGTAGTGGTTTTGCTCCTATTTCTGTTTATCTTTCCATTTTAGTGTTCTAAACTGGGTCTTAATGAGCTGTAAATAATCTGTGCAAGTAAGAAAAGGGCCAGTATCAAAATGTGGGAAACTTAAGGGTGTTAAGTTCTTAGCTAACATGAATTTACTAAACAAAAGGCGAGACTTTGTTACAGTTGTGGTGGTGGTGCTGTTACAGACACAGCAAGGACCGGTTAGCCTCTTTGTGCACCTCTAATATTGGTGGCTGACCAAGGATTTTTCAAATTGTCACTAGGTATTAAAAAAATAAACTCAAAATAGCAAAGGAAGAAAATCCTACAGTTGTTTCAGAATTCTTAATTTGAAATAGAAATAAAAACACAAGACAAAGTAGAAATTAACTGTATTTTAGCAAATCAATTAACATTTACACAACTTGACAAGAGACAAGGTTCCTCTATTTTACATTCAATAGCAAGACTGAGAAGTCAGTTTTCAGTTTTGTAGAATACAATTTAGAATGAAAACCTATTGCAGAAAAATTAATAAAGCTTGATTTTCTATGGGGTTTAATACTGTACTTAAAAATCAAACTATTCTAATTTATATACAGTAAATATTCCTTAAACAAGGCTTGCACATACCTTCTTTAACTAGAAAGAGATTGGGGAAGGTTTGATAGGGGTTGGACAGTGCTTAATTAATAAAATTAGTTTTATATTAAATGTAGTAAAAACATTAATAAAAACACTTACTCTGTGTGCTTGTTTTTCTGCTCAAGCTGTTCAACAGAAGCTGAGGTAAGTTCCTAAAAACCAACATTTTCTCCAAGTTTAAATATATCCTGAAATTATTTATCACTTTAATGAGGAGCTTGCACCACCAGAGTTCTGTTCTTTTCTTGCTTCCCAGTGTAACACTTACATCTAACAAGCAATTCCAGAATGTAACTGCTTCATCAGAAAGACTACCTTTTTTTCTCTTAATATTTTGCTACTAGAATGTCTCATGTCTTTCTTCACCATCATTTTTCTTATAAACATTTGGGACTATTTTTATACCAATAATAAAATTCTCTATTATAATTTTTATTTCATTCTGTGAAATTTTTATATCCAAATGAGGTTTTAAGGTACCCCATTTCCTGTTTTATCATGGGTGCTGAAATTAATGAATTTTGTGTATACTCATAATTTTTTATCTACTAAGTTTTCCTGAGACCTGATGTCCCAATAGGGAATTAAATTTTGAAATATCTCTTTCCTCCTTCCTTCGAAAGTTTTATACTCTTTCACACAGAAAAAAATTAATAGGTGGAAGATTTAGAATAAAAATGTATTCACTGGATTGTTAAATCCTGAAAAAGCTCTGAACGAAGGAATTCATTAAATGCTACTCAGTGTTCACTTCCTTCTCCTATCCAAGGTATTTCGAGTTCTTTACAGAGTGAATGAAAGTAATCTGCTTGTTCTCATCAATGTAATCCTGAATACCATTTAATTATTGCTGGATAGTTGTGGAAAACGCAGACAGAATTTGATTTGTTATGTAGTGATTAACTTACTTGGACTCTTGTGCATTAAGTTTTATTATCTAGGTTTTAATTTACAGGCTCTAACTCCTTATCTCATTAGATTTCACTGTCAGCATTTTCCATTCTTTTGCTAAAGTTGCTAAAGTTTCTCTTTTTTCTGTATTGTTAAATGGATTCTCATTAATTTAACCAAGTTAGTACAGCAAGTGGATGTGAACTTTTCTAATGTGAACAATCTAATATCTGTAAATTCTGGTCATAAGTGGAGTGATTTCTGAATGAGCACTAGTTTAATAAAACTTTTCAAATTAATTCAAAAAACTCTGTAACCAGAGACCAAGGGCTGACCATTCTCTAAAAAAAAAAAATAAAAAAAGTGGGCTGCTAAAACCAAATTCTTGCATAGATTTTTAAGTATATGTTTGTTTGCATATGAAACAGAAGTTTGGGTCTGAGGTATCCAAGGAGCTTCTATTAATACATCATTGCAATTAAATAGGTGATAATTGTTTGGTTTATTGAGTGGAAGATTTCAAAATGCCTAGAAACCATTTGGTTGGAGAAGAAAGAATAACGGTCAACTACCAACATTATATCAATGGCAAAATCTTAAAAAAAAAAAAAGAAAAAAAGAAGAAAAAACAAAAAAAAGAAAAAACAAAGGGATTCTGCAGGCAGCCATGTTTTCCATTAAACTGTATTTAGTAAATTGCCTCTGTACTAAGGCACATAATACATTATAACCCATGGACATTAAATCTCATTAAAAAGTAAAGACAACATTAATTTAGCCTTAAAGTTCAGGTATTCTGAATATATGTAAATAGAAAGGTGGTATTTGCTTACCTCACTGAGGGCCAGGAGACAGGGCCATGTGGTGATACAGAAGATAGGGACCTGATTCCTATTTCCAGTTTCCACCCACACAGCCATTGCTATAACCAGAAGATTAAAATTTTCTCAGTTCTTCTAACTCCAAGATCCTGGAGTTCCAGGAGTGATACTGTTGAATGTGTGTCCCATTCCTCCCCACCCTCAGCTTATTCTTACTGAAACCCTCCATTCTGGGGTACTAAAACCTCTCATCTCTGCTATGTGCAGGTGCCACTCTTCACAGTTCCCTGCCTCAGACACAGAAACACATAGTCCTTAAGGAAGAAGCTTCATAAAGTCCTGAAGGTTGTTTGAACTCAGGCTACCACACTTTTTATTGCCGTTAATTTAGAAGATCTCTACTGAACATGGAAGATTAAAGCTAAATGAGAAAACTAATATCTGTCATAAAAAATAAATTATAAACTGGGGGCTACAGGTTATAGCTGTTGTGGTATTTACTATTTTTCCAGTCTAAAGTGCTCTTACCATGCCTTATTCTTCTGCTTGCAGCAATGTTTCTGAATATCGTTGGCTCCTGGAATTCACTAACACAGAGAGGGAGGAAGGGGGACCAGCCCATCATCAGCAAAAATTTCCTACACAACTTGTTCATCAGAGCAGCATACTACTTATATTTGTGCCTATGTTTTAAATTTTGTTTAAAATTGCCAGTCTTTCATCATGATGAGATCCTCGCCTTTATAAGGAGTTATGGCAGAAGAGACCATGAAGGAGGCAATGAAGAGAATGAATTTTCATCAGCTTCATTTTCCTCAACACTTTTAAGGATTTTATTGTATTTCTGGGCTGTTGGAACACTCTCCTAGAAATTCAGAATGGAGATGAAACAGGTGACAGTTATTGAAAATACTTTCTATCCTTTCTGCGGGAGTGTTAGTTTTACTATACATACCTTGAGAATTCATCTTAGTGTTTTTCTTTGCTCATTCATATTTGCTTACTATGGTTGTCTTTATTGTATCTGTATGAGAAATGTCTAGAACCCTGTTCAAGACTATACAGACACAGCACAACTGTAAAGCTACCTCTGTGTGTTGATATGTAGCTTAAACACTGCCTATATTTAGGAGCAATAGCAGGAAATCATGCTCTTAGCCAGATCTTTACATAAATAATACATCAGTGAAGTGATTCTGATGTAGTGGTGGTGTGATGATTTTAACCGCAATTTAAGCTCAGGTGCTAATATAAATAAGAATGAACTTTGTTCTTTATCTGCTAAGAGTAAAATTGTATTGGTGTTTTATTTTAGCAATGTCTGGGAGTTCCTTAATCTTCTCATAAAGCAATTTCATGTTCACAGAACGTTAATGATTTACTCGCCTTGCTGGACTGTCTTCTGCATCTGCTTTTTGTTAAACCACTAAAAGCTATAGTTTTGCACTGATTTCAACTCACAGGGTGGTACATTTCCAGACTCAAACTCAGTATAAGGTTTGCCCATGTGTTTGTATTTTACTTGTGTTAATTGACTTGGTAATGATATTATTTAAACCTCTTAAAATTAAAAAGTCATTAAAAATTGGTAACGCCACTGTGTTACTCCATTTTGCTAAGCATAGTGGTGGATTCAGTAAAAAGTAGTGTAACATTGTGGTGAATCAGAAAACTTAGAGGAGATCTGTGGCAGAGCAAAGTAAATAAGAAACTGAGATAATGAGATACATAGAAGTCAATAGAAACTAGGACTCCTGCCACACAACCTTTTGAAGACATTGCCAGAGATTTAAAATAATCTGTGCTTAAATGCTGAAGTTAAATATCTACTACTGCTTAACTTGAAGCCATTCAAACTTGGGCTCTAGTCTGTGAACACTGCAAAAATTGAGTGACTTTGGCAACTCAGAATGGATGATTTCAAAGGGTAAAAACTGGTTGCTGCAATACTTTTTCTCTGAAAGTATGGTACTCCTCCAGGAACGACACAAAGAAAGATGTAAGAAATCTTTTATACTTTCTCTCTTACATAGTGTCTAGGTGTGAGTAGAATGTAAAGGCAAGAAGTACTTCATTTCAGTGATCTGTATTGCACTGAGATGAGAAATAATTACTGTGTGAAGTATTTGAACTAGTTGGAGGATAAGAATATCCTGGAATACATCCACTGAGGATGCATTAGAACAGACTTCAGTGAAGGCTGGGTGACACAATGTAGTGTGACCCTTCTATCAGCATGACTGCAGAACTAGGTAGAAATCATTTACTTACATTTCCAGCATGCATTTCCATTACAGTACAGTAATATTTAAAGAGGCAGAATAAGGAGTTAAGGAGTCACAGTTGTCAAGGGGCTGTTTGAATAGACAGGAATATGTATGCCATGCCTTTGGAAGGATTAGAGTTGCATTTCCAGTTTAGAAGGTAGAACTTAAACTGAGGCAAAATTCCTGCCTGGAGAGTTCTCCACATAGCACTGGACTGGTCTAATAAGGATTTTCTCAGCAAAGGAAAGAATGTCAGTCATAAATGTTGGTTTACCAAGGTAAAAGAAAGAAGAAAATCCTGACTGGAGTTCTGACTGTTGGCTTGCTGGAGTGCTCAGACTTCCATGGTCTTCATCTCCAGAACACCTGTAAAAGCTGAGGCAATATATCAGGTTGTTTTACAGTTTGAAAACCCTGGTCCCTGGGACTTCAGTCCAAGACTTCTGTTAGGAGGGTCAGTGTTTCTATTTAGCTAACATGGTGTGGAGAGAAATTGGAGGATTCCCACTCCTTCCTCTATTTTTCCCACCATCTGCCATTTGTATTCCACAATTTATCCTCACTGAAGACAGCTGGGAGTAATTCACACTATATTTCTGAATGATACAATCCGCAAAAACCCAAACCTCTCCTAACCACCATGCTGTGTCATGACACCCTAAGACATCTATTCCAGAGAAACCCTGGCCCCTGGGATTGAATGATACTGAAAAGATTTTGACCACACTGCTTAAGAGTAGCCTTTGAAGTGCAGAGTGGTTTTAGCCACACTGTGGATGATTCTCCCATGCCCTTAAGGTGCTGTTTTGTATGTATGCAGTTTCAGTCTAAACTTCCTGAAATAATGCAAAGCTGTTTTCCTCTTATCCAAGTGTATCTGTGGCACAGATAGTTGCCAAGAAGGAATGAAGCCTGCTAGGATTGTGCTGACAGTTTCTTCACAATTTTACAAGGTTTTTCTCTGAAAGATGTATTCCAGACCCCACCTGGATTTTGTGTCAGAAGCAGCTCACTAGTTTGCTTTGGAAGAGAAACCGAAAATAAACTAACAAATGCAGTGGCCTGGGATCTCCCAGTAAATGAGAGAGTTCTTTGGCCATGTAGTTGTGCCCAAACATATTGCTTCTGGACCACTGATATTCCCAAACTGAGTTCACTTTAATATGAACTTCATATGTTTCCTACTTCACCACACATTTTTCACCACAATTTTTTTCATATGATACAGAAGTACTTATTTCCAAATATTAAACCCTTGCCTCAGAACTATTTAACCTCAAGACTGTACTTTTAATTAAATCATTAATCTGTCTGGTTTCTCATCATCCATAATCTTTTAAAGAACTGATTGTCGTTCACACATTTAACTTTCCATGAGAAGCAAAAACTAATATCTATATGAACAGGCTGAAAAAATGATCACATTGCAACTGCAAGGACATTCAGTAGCTAAAACTACCACTTACTTCCCCAACCCTTTCCACTGAATATGCCTGAATAAGCAATGATGGGAGCCACCAGCAGCAGAAGGGGCACCTCCCCTGGTAATTGCAGCTCCTAGCTCTATGCAGGAAGGGGTATCACTGAAGTGGCATCCAGTGAGCGTCACCCTTCAGACAAGTAAGCGCACTGGATGGGCTACAGGTCTCACTCAGAGCGATAATTTTGGTGTTAATTTTTGAACTTCAAGAAGATCTCTGAAAGAAAGTAGCAGAGGTCTGGTTTGTTGTGGTAAACCTGTTGTTTTGAAGCTGAGACTTGGAGTACAAGCACAAATCAAGCTTCAGCTTTCTGCAAACAAGTTGTTTTCATTTTGGGGTAGCAAATGAACAGAGGCATAGAGCTGTTGAGATGACCTTTCTCTGCAGGGCCAAGTGATGACTGCAATGATTTCTAGCAGCTGTCATTGTTAGGGAGTAGTTAAGGTTTGCACTGACTTTTAAGACAGATTAATCAACTCAACTTGTGGTACAACAAGTGCAGGTAATAAGGATGGATCCAGCACTATTACCTAGATATAGAATAAATAAGTGGTATCCATAATAGAAGTCTTTGGAGTGGCACTTATCATGGAGGGACAGGGAACAAAATGTTACATCAGCAAGGGGTTAGGAGTACAGTTCTTGTCCTATCTTTACCAGACAAATGATGAATTTCTTATTATGTCCAGGATCATTACCTGCTCCTTAAAAATACAAATAAGAATTCACATTTCTTCTAAATACATTCTTGTATTTTGAGGGTAAGAAAATGAAAAATACAACCAGCTCTTCTTAATTTTTGTTTAAACAAACAAGTTAAAATTTGAAAACCACAGAATAAATCTGTTCCCAATATGGAATGAAAAGTTAATAGAGTCTATTAACCTCAGGAAGGTTAGTAATAAGCAAATAATGAGAGATGCCAGGAACAAAAGGGAATATAGCTTTATTGTATAGAAAGGCTGAGTGAAGAGTCACAGGGCAATTCAATCATGCCTTTTCACACAGAGTAAATAGAGGAAACAATAAAGCTCAATTGTGAGAACAGATAGCTGAAACAATGAAAGCCAGCACACGCCAAACACGTGGAGAGGTGTGAGCGGAAACTGAGTAATGTGGCCTAAACACTGATACAAAAATGCAATAGCTAAGACACTGCTTAAGAGAGTTTTGGGGCTAAGATATTACCAGCTCAGTCGGGTTAGTCTTGTTAGTGTGTCTTTCAAAGGAAGAGCTGAGAAAAAGATGACCGAAAGAAGTAAGGGATTGTGAGCAGAAGAATGATTACTTAAATTCTAAGGGGAACAGCGTATCTGTTCAGCTTTTGTAGATATGCTCAGGGAATGGCTTTGGAGCAGTCCTGCTTCTGTCTTCAGATTTTCCACCTACTGGAAAACATGAGTAAAAAAAAAAATATTGCTGAATCATGAGGATCAGTTAACTCTTCAGCTGAAGGAAGGCAACATATTTCCAGAGAAAAAAATAAAAGTGAGTTTAACAATTGAGATTCTTGGCAGTTAGCACAAGGAAGCTGAAGAAAGCAACTGTGCATCAATATGAAAAGTTGTCTGTCAGTAATGACAGTGTACTCTGACATGACCTCAGAGACTGTAAGGTGTTTTGTGTACTTGTTGTCTTCAATATTTTGGGACATTATGTTTTGGCCTTGTGTTTTCCATATCCATAAAATCATGACAAAATTTGGGAAAAGTGTATTTTATTCCTACCACACAAGAGATATTATAGAAATAAAGTAAATACAAACACAACCAATTTTGCCTGGTGGATTACAGCAATATTTTTACATATAAATGCTGTTTAAACTTGCTAAATCAGACTAATAGTTGATTGTACTCGCATGATATAGATGATAGACACTGACAAGGTCGAATGGAAAATATTTTTTATATACCATATCAAAGAGCAAAATGGATAGCAACTAATCCAAGATATGTAATGCAGATTTTTATCAATAACTTCAACAGAACCGACAGCCAGAAATGCTCTTACACTGAACTAATACTCTCTCCTTACAGTGCAGAATTGTCTCATGAACTTCATCCTTTATTATTATTAATCCAATACAATGGGACTTCCACACTTTTTACAAGCAAAAAAATTTCAATACCATGACAATGACTTGGGGATTTTCTTGTGATCTATATTTCTTCCTGCATCAGCACAAGCAGCACATGGGGTGTGAGGTTAGCGAGGAAACTGAAACACTCATGAGAAAATAATGTAGCTGTGCTGTCCAAAGATCAGGTCACAGTTACCTTAGTTAAGAGAAAAAAAGAAGGAATATCGACTACATACTCTTTTCATCTAAGGCCAAAAAGGAAATGTCGAAGAAAAACATCAAACTTCATGGGACATTAACTGGTATCAAAAGCGTGGCAGGCCAAATTTAAAAAAAACAAGGAAAAAAAAAAGAAAAAAAAGGCTAAAAAAGATCAATTGCACCTCCTTGTGGTGTACAAAAAAGAAGTCAGTCTTCGACACATGGTTGTTTTCTCCAAAATTGAGACAATGAAGGTAATTCTATTTGAATATAGTCTAGAAAGTATGCAAGAAAAATAGTCCCAAATGCATCTCTTCAGAGATGTATTTCTTGTTCTGTGTCTGTGTACAGGAACCCGAAGCAGATTACGGCAAAAATGACGTTAAAAAGAGGTCTATCATTTAATTCTATAGGAATTAGGCTACAGGAGGTATGTTTTTTGAGCAGAATGAATGTATCAAAATCAACAATCAAATATTGTCACCATTACATAAAATTATGGCCCAAAGGCTGGCCACTGCTCTACTCTGACCTACTATTGACCCATTTCAAGGGCACCATGTCAGTTTCTTCTTTCTTTTTACCTCTCTTTCGTTTTACTGCTTTAAAGTATCTTCTTGTAGTAGACATTCTCTTAGAGGTTGTTTCCACTATTCTGACAGCCATTGGGGACTGTAGACCATTTAAGGTTCCATTTGGGCTGCATATGCGTCCACAGGATCTTCAAGGATCAAAGACTAACTGTACCTCACGCTGTCTTAGAGAATATAGTCCCTGCAGTCATGTTTGTGCCACTGTTTCACCTTCCAAGCTGTGGACAAAACAAAGATGCAACAAGATGTCTCCAGACAACTTGTTTCCTTCTAATGGGTCACAGAACCTGAGAAATGTTCAGCAAACTAAGTATGGGTTTTCCTGGGGTTGTCTGGGAGAATCTTTTAGTTGGAAGTCGCTTTGTGAAGGTAAATATCAAAGATCTGCGAATTTATCGGGAAAAAAAAAGCAAATCCAACAACTAACACCCCTCAAACCATGAAAAAAAGAAACCCCAGCTGCTCTAGGAAGACCACAACAATTTTATCTGTGTGCTTCTGTTCTCTGTTTGTTTATTCCGCTCAAGACTGTACCAATTGCTTTGGTCTCAGACTCTGCTTTAAGAAGATTATTTCCATTTACAATCATGAGTATACACAAATATAGAGAGATTTTAAAATCTCTGATATATTCTTGTTTTGAGCAATCTCCTTATTGTCTGGGGTTTTTGGCAGTACAGGTGAAATTATCTCTCTAACATAATTTATTAAGATTTTCTGAAATTAATTTCTGCATTTATAGAAAAATTATTGTGAAAGTGAGTGCCATGGGCTGAGAAGAAAATAAGGAATTCAGAATTCAGTGGTTTAGGCACATTATTGTTCTTTCATTATTTTTAAATATTGTAACTTGGAAAAGTAACTAAAAAATGTTGAGATACATTCTGTATTTCAGAATGTTCTTTCTGTTTTTTCTGAACAATCATCTTATTTATAAAATACCGTAAAATACATTCAGAAGGATTTTTCCAGTAGAGGTGAATAATATAGCTCCATTTTCAGAAAATGCTTGCACAGCCTCTATATTCTCTTCAGTCTGGAATGCTTGCTTTGAAAGTGATCTTTTCTGTTATTTCACATTCCCTGACCAGAAAATTTGAGGGAAGTTTAATTTCCACAAACTGTATCCATTGTGAGCAAGGCACAGCACTGCTTGCTTAACACAGAATGTGAAGAAGGGCTTGAGCTTCCCTGAATTATTGACCAGTCTGTGTGTCCAAAGTGGGAATGAAATGACCTACTATTAAGAAACCTTCAAAGAATGTTCGATGCTTGTAGCCACACTTTCATTGCCAAATCACTGCCAGGGGATGCCAGTTTTTGCCATTGCGGACAACAAGGTAAAGAGAATTACTCGTTCCATGGAGGGGAAAACATAAGTTCTTGCAGGTAGAGAGGTACCTTCTGGTTGTTATTATCCAAAAAGCTTGCCTTAACTCTGGTCACAGGCCGTGACAGTGGTTATTTATACACACTGATGCAACTTCGTTAATCCTTCCTACAGTTGCCCCAAACTTCCATGCAACTGTCACCAGGCTTCCTAGGAGCTGTGATGAAGGCCAAACCTCTCATACCTTGCCTAGGCAAGAGATTCAACTTGTGATGACCTGACGCCATTCCCAGAAGAGTCATGTTACGGTTTGGTACTCCAATAGACCTGCCAATGTAGCTTTCAGCCTAGCAGTCAAGAGGGGAGCTTTTGGTCAAAACATGGTGATGTTTAGGAATGCCTTAATTGAAAGTGAGCTCTTCATTTTGCAAAATTACTGCTTTCCTTTGTAATGATAGAGGCAGTGATGCACTCTCTGTAGCATTTATTTCCCTCTATAGATGTGCAGTCCCTTGTGTGATCTGGGTTGTGTGAGGAAAACCTGGGTTTGTTAGCTCCTCTGTTTACAATAAGAAAATACAATATAGAATAAAACACTTAAATATGTAAAAAACTCTGCATTCAGAGTTTGTCATGTGAAATTTTTGGAAGAAAGTGGATGTCATTTCACATTTTGAATATATAATCTCAAATTAGTAACAAACTGTTGTGGTTTAACCCGGCTGGCAACTAAGCACCACGCAGCTGCTCGCTCACTCCCCCCGCCCCGTCAGTGGGATGGGGGAGAGAATCGGGAAGAAAATAAAAG